>BLKR01002862.1:0-173344 GCA_011170035.1 Teleogryllus occipitalis
ACTACAAAACTGAAGATAGAGATTTTTGCGTTCGCCAAAAATGTTTTAAAAAAGGAATCATTTAAAGTGGTAGAGTACAATTCTTTTGAAAAACGAGTAGTTTCCGCGTATTTTTTGCTCGAACTTAATGCAATTTGAAAAAAAATCTCCAACAACACCACCTTTCAACACAGCCTTATTTCTGCCATCTGTACTTTTATAATATTTATTTCTTCCAAAACTACTTCTCAAACAATTTCCTTTAATTTATCTATAATTTGCTGTTTTTTTTAATTTCAATGATATCTTGTATTACTAAATCTAATTTGCTTTCTAACATACTATTAATGTTCCCACTTGAATTTCCTTCTTCATCATTCTTGTTTCTATCATTTCAAACGACATACTTTTCTCTATTTCCATCACAATTCACAAGCTCACCTCTAGTATTGAACACTTGATGTTTCTTACTGCAGTTACTCGGGAAGTATTTCATACATTTCCTACAATAGATGCTCTCTGTAACTGTTCGTTTGTTACACCGTCCCAGTTCGCATATGAGTTCAATTCCCTCCATTCTCTTATGTTCTATTACCTGTCACCGGGAGCGGTAGCTCAGTGCATCAACTGATGTCACTGCAGCGCCTCTGACCGGGAGGTCCTAGGTTCGAGTCCTGACGGCGGCAGGAATTTCGACACTAGATTTTCAGCTAGGTCGAATTCAGTCGCTGTCTGGAGGAGAATTCTAGCGGCCGGCTGCTCTGATCGGTAGTTTTCCGTGGTTTCTCCGATCAACACCTGGTGAATGCCGGAGCAGTACCCTAACAATGGGGCCACGAACTGCGCGCCATCTTTTCTTCCTCTTCGTTGTCCTATCCTCTCTCCTTACACACATGCACTACACTATCACATATTCCGGGAGACTGTTCGGGAGCTTAGAGCTTGTCCCGGCTGAGGCGTTACCCCGCTGGTGGGAGAGTCCCGGTTAGGGAGAAACCCCACTAGCCGACGGTAGGTCGGCGCCGGATCTCGCCATCCAGCGAGGGAAGTTCACCGCCATCTCCCGAGAAAAAAATGCACTAACGGGACTAATGACCAAAGCAGTTGACGCACCCGGAAACACGAAAAAATCAATCAATCTATAGATTCAATATAGATATCAATCAATCTACACCCTGTTTTTCACAACTTACTGTCCTCTCACTTTTTTCTCTCAACTGTCAGTCTCACTTGTCATTTGCATAGACGTATACCGAACTTTTCAGATCTTTTTTACGGAGCGACCCGCTACTACGTCCGCACCGCTTGCCAACTCAACTGCAATTGCAACTCGAAAATGCAGCCACAGTCGGGAATCGAGCCCTAGGCTCTCCCGGTCGAAGGCACTGCAGTGACATCCGTTGACCTTTGCCAGGGTCTTTAAAGATATCGCTTGAAATATGGTCATGTACACTTTCTTTTTAAAAAATCTTAGTATATTTATTCTAAATAAGTTAAGTCTGTAAAGGCCGACCTGGATGACCGAGGTGGCTAAGAGCGAGTACCGACTCAGCGCTTCGGTCCGAAGAGTCGCGGGTTCGAGTCCCGCCTTGGGCATGGCTGTTTGTCCCTTGACTTTGTAGGTGTTGTCGCGGAGAGCCTCGCGTTCTGCTGACCCCAAATCAGAGGAGCCCGCAAGAGTGTTCGTCTAGTGTATGGTCGAAAATGCGTCCCATCGGGACGTAAAGGGTAACCGGCTGTTGGCTGGATAAAAGCCCTAGGAAAAAAATCTGTAAAGTAGTTAATGAAGTAGTTAAATTTTACAAAAAGATTTTTCCCCTCAAAAACCGCTCCGAACGATTTCTTTAAATTCTCTCCTCAATGTATGAAACAACGGTGAAAAAGTGGCTCCGAACTCTATTTTCGTTTAACTTGCAAACGTTTAACATAATTGAACTACATATTAACTACATATAATTAATACCTAATTTTCACATAAATAACTACATAATTGAGTACAGATATTTTTGCCTTCAACGAAATCTGCTTCAAAAATCAACATTTTTAAAAAGGTCATGTACAATTTTTTTCGAAAATACGAGTAGGTTTTGAGTAATTTTACGCAAAATACATGAAAGTTTTAAACAATTATATTTTCACGAAAAGTTGCAAATTTCTTCTTCAATTTTTCCTGGCATGTAACTCAGAACGGTTTAAAAACTGGTACTGGTTCCATTTTCGGCGAATGCTATTTTCGAAAATTAAAGAAAAATGACATTGCAGAAGTGCAGTATTGACGATAGAGACTTTTCCTTGAATGATATCTTTTATAAAAATTATAAGCTTAAAAGTGTAGTTTTTGTGGAGAAGTGGCGAAATGACAGAAGATTCCCGAGCGAGTTACGTGGTAATAGCTCAACTAAAAGTTACAAGGTCAGACATAATGCCAGTTCTTAGAAGACCAACGACCTCCCGTAATCGTTAGAATGTGCCTAAGGCAGAGGAACACATAAAAAGGACATTGTTCTTCAGGAGCTCAGGGGCATCTTGTTCTTCTAATTGCTAGTGGCGAAATGATGTAAGTAACATTAATGAGGTGTTATTCCTTTTATATTATCACTTTTTGCATCATAATGTTGCAATAGCAATTGCTGTTTCTCCTAGCTCTCACAAAGAATAATTCTTGAATAATACTTCTAAATATTTATAGTACAGTCGGCAAGTACTGAAAAAGGCGGGTAAGCGAGAAAAAGGTCATAAAAACTTTCTTTGAGTATGTTGTATAGTTAAATTGAAAGTTAAAATTAGTTAAAATCCCAGGATTTCGACCTCCCTGACCAGTGCTATCTCCGGGTGGACCGAAAAAACGTTATTTTTTATGGCTTGTTTCAGTTTTTTCTTTATAGCTTTTTCATCTTACGTTCTGTAGAAAATCCTCGCAATAAATTTTAAAGATAATAAAATGAACTACAACTTTTGTATGAAACATATTTTTCGAAAACAATTATCAACCGAGCTACAGATTTTCGAAAAATCACTATTTTCTCAGTTCTCAAAAATGTGTGCAAAATTACACATGTTTGTGAGATTAGAATCAACCTATAATAAATATAATAATTATTATATGTAATACTACTATTTATCTCATCAGCAGTGTAAGCATTGCCATTTAGATGTGTGAATTGTTGAAAAAATGACATGATATTTGTGACGTTCGTTCGATATTCGGACACGATGTTCGTTTCCGCAACTTCTTCATATGAAATTCTCAAAATAATCGGGAAAACACAAAAAAAAAAAAACATTCGGCCGGTTTAGATGAATTTCCGGAATGTTTGTGAAAGATTTGGGCGCCTACCATTATACACCCGTTAACTCAAACATTTAATTCATCATTATGCAGCGGAATTTTATCAGATATTTTTAAGCCGCTCTTTAAAAAGGCCGGAAAAAATTAATTCAAACTTATCGGCAAATTTCTCTTTTGCCAGTTTTTTTTAAAATATTACAAAGAGTTTTTACGTGCTAATGGACCCTTTCTCAGTAAACACGATGGATTTTCAGATTGCCAACTTGGATTTCAAAAATCAAAATCTGCGGACACAGCCGTATTTTCTTTTCTAAAAGATGTCGCATCATCAAAACGAAGCATCTATTGGAATTTTTTAGATCTTTCAAAAACTTTTGACGTCATTGTTCATAACATTTTACTTCCGAAATTACCTTCGTATGGAATCCGCGGTTGTTCTAGATTGGTTATGTTCGTACAACAACGATTTCAGAGAGCACAAATACGTTATTGGAAGGATGGAACGTTATGTACACACCTTTCCACTGCTTTTCCAGTTGCCGAGTCCCGAAGGAATCGATTTTAGACTCTGTTCTCTTCCTACTATACGACGTATTCTCTTCCTATTGACCGTAAACGATATGCCCTCGTCGATTCGAAACGGAAGACCAGTTCTCTTTGAGGATGATACGAATATCCTTTGCAATAAAAAACCTTAAATAATACAATACCATGTGTTTCAAATTGGTTCCGCAATAACATATTAATAGTAAATGAAAAGAAAACGGTTTCAATGAAGTTTTCCATTTTAAATAAACAATTCTGTACTCCATTGAAAATAAACGAATGTGTGCCATTGACTGATAGTAAGGTAACAAAAATTGTGGGTCTCTCAATTGAGACAAACCTCAAATAGAACGTCCATTTAAACGAATTGAACACACAAATAAGTTCATTACGCTACGCCTTCAAAATGCTTTCAAATTCATTCAGCCTCCATACTGCTCATTGTGTATATTTCGCGAATGTCCATTCCCGCCTGAGATATGGCATAATATTCTGGGGAAATGCATCTTATAGCTCCCAGACTTTTAGATTACAAAAAAAGAATTGCACGAATAATACGCAAATCGCATCCACATCATTCTTGTAAGCCTCTCTTTATTTAAGTATTTTACTATTACCTTGTTTCTTAATTTACAAATTAGTGGTTTTTGTCAAAAATGACTTAGTACTTAAAGGCGTGAATATAGTCAGCAAACGCCGATGTTTATAACTATAACATTCGACATAGTAATCATAATCCTAAGGTGACATCAACAGCTCACTAAATTAATTCACACACATGTAGTACATTATTTTACAACAATTTGCCAGATTACAATAAACGATTAAATTTGATAAAAAAGTTTAAGTCCTAAGTAAAATCGTTTCTGCTGCATAACTTTCTACACAATTACAGACACTACCAAGCATCCAAAAGGAAAGTAATATTTATTTGAACAATGATATTGAATTAATTAATTACCATCTGGACTGTGTAATTCTAATGAACCTGTAACAAGTATTATACTTCAGCTTGTGTCAATGACCTCCATCTCAATCAGGTTTTCATCCAGTTTCCCTGGTCCTAGAGCAAATGCTGAAGTTGCCACGTGTTTGCATCTGCACATAAATCTAACTTCATTATCTGTGTACGTCTTCTAGAATTCTGTGGGAAATATAGTTATTCAAATTATCGACTCTCCATGTCGCGGCAGGAAGTATTATTCTTTCACGAAGGACATGATGTGGGATAATAACCCAAATGTGTAGCTAATTTAATCTTGCATATAGATTTTATTACATCGGACCGAATCTTTTGTTAACAATCCTTACAAAAAACGCTCATTTCTTCTATACAGAAAATTCAACTAGTATATGGTTTAGGGGAGGGATCACAGAATTATGAAAACGCACACACAATTAACGTATCCCCGCGGCTCGTCACAAACAGTTTTTAACTTTTTGACGTAAATAAATAAATAAATAAATAAATAAATAAATAAATAAATAAATAAATAAATAAATAAATAAATAAATAAATAAATAAATAAATAAATAAATAAATAAATAAATAAATAAATAAATAAATAAATAAATAAATAAATAAATAAATAAATAAATAAATAAATAAATAAATAAATAAATAAATAAATAAATAAATAAATAAATAAATAAATAAACAAATAAATGGTGTTAAAAAAGAACGTACTTTCTCGCCCGCACTTTCACGCAAATTACGCGAAAAGTACTGGAGTATATAAGTTTCGAAAAATTGTACATGACCTTATTTCCAAATCTGTCTTTAGGAACAGATTTCATTAAAGTAAAAAATCTCTCACTCGAATATTTTAGTTGTAGGGAGATTCCGGAAAAACTTTGAAATTTTGGAAAAAAACAGGGTTTTCAACAAACATGAGACCTGCTCTATTCTTTTAAATGTCCTTCACGCTATCCAACAAAAAGTTATCAAAAACGTTGGAAGCTTTTGTTTTGAAAATTTGGAAAATGTTTCAGGGGCTTCATGTAAAGTACCTCCCAAAATTAAAATATCGGGTGCAAATTCAAGGGTCCGCAACTTCAGCCAGATATATTGGGGAACACCAATTTCGGGGAAAATCGGCTGAACACTTTAGCCGCTAGTTCACAGACGGTCAGACAGACGGACAGACGGATGAACGGACAAACGGAAGGGCAGTTGTTTTTGCCGTCATTCGATTTTTGGGTATCAAGGGCCCACAAAATATGGATTCTGGATACACCACGTGTTAGAAGATTTTTTCTTCTAAATTTAGCAACTGGATTTATCCACTTTTTAGTCACCAGGGCCCTGTAATAAGGGTTTTTCTTACGAAACGTCGCCGTTTTCCGCGCAGCATTACATAACCTTCTACTGCGTAAGGGGCAGCGAACTAGTAAAAGGTGGCTAAGTGTTTGTTGTTTTTAAAATATCTGGAAATATATCTATGCATAACGAAGCATTGTGAATAACTGTTGAACCGGGAGCGGTAGCTCAGTGTATCAACTGATGTAACTGCAGAGCCTCTGACCGGGAGGTCGTAGGTTCGAGTTCTGGCGGCGGCAGGATTTTCGACACTAGGTTTTTTAGCTAGGTCGAATTCAGTCGCTATCTGCATGAGAATTCTAGCGGCCGGCTGCTCTGATCGGTAGTTTTCCGTGGTTTCTCCGATCAACACCAGGCGAATGCCGGAGCAATACCCTACCAAACGGGCCACGGACCGCGCGCGATCTTCCCTTCCTCTTCCTTGCCCTATCCTCTCCCCTTTCACACACAGACTTATACTAACATGCACTACACTACCACATATTCCGGGAGACCGGTCGGGAGCTTAGAGCTTGTCCCGGTTGGGGCGGTGCCCCGCTGGTGGGAGAGTCCTGGTTAGGTGAAACCCCACTAGCTGACGGTAGGTCGGCGCCGGACCCCGCCATTCAGCGGTGGTAGATCACCGCCATCTCCCGAAAAACATGCACTACACTAACGGGACTAATGACCAAAGCCGTTGACGCGCCCGGAAACACGAAAAAAATCAATCAATCTGTAGCTGATAACAGATGTATAAAGGCGGGGCACAAGTTTTTATAAACAGAAGCAATGTAGAAGATCTTTTGGAAAACGTATAATGTTAAATTTTGTATTTAGTCCGTGAAATAAACCGTAATTCTCGAAAAAGTGTTTATTGAAGAGATTTGCAACTTTTACGGGTTCGCTCACTTTTCTCTCATTATTCAAAACAACATTTTCTACAAAGTTTCGAGATGATATGTTCTTTTTTTTTTACAATGTTCTACATTGCTTTAGCTTTGCTATTAACGTTCAAAATAACGTGGGATTTTTCATGAGTTTTATGTGTGTTATTACTTGCCTTAAATTGCTTTTTTTATTCTCGGGTGGAAACATGGATACTGTGATACTACCTCATGATGTTTAGAAATAAAGTAAATGATTGATTGTTAGTGATTCCGAGCTCGTCAACTACTGAGATTATTACTCTCGCAGGTGTAGTGCATGCTTTTCATCGGGAGGTAGCGGTGATATTCCCCCGCTGGATGGCGAGATCCGGCGCCATCCTACCGTCGACTAGCACTTTTTCCCCAACCAGGTATATCCCATCAGCGGACCACCGCCCCAGCAGGGTCAAACTCTAAGCCCCCGACCGGTCTCCCGGCATGTGTGGTAGTGTAGTACATGTTAGTGTAAGTGTCGGAAAACTACAGATCAGAAAAGCTGGCCGCTAGAATTCTCATCCAGACAGCAGCTGAATTCGACTCAGCTGAAAAGCTAGTGTCGAAAATCTTGCCACTGTCGGGATTCGAACCGAAGACTTTCTGATCAGAGGCACTGCGGTGACATCAGTTGATGCTCTGAGCTACCTCTCCCGGAGAAAGTAGAGAGTTTTTTTATACTATGTCTTGTGTTTTCCAAGAATTGTTTCATTAAATGTTTAATTCTGACCGGCTTAAGTGGCTCAGTGTATTTTATCAAATGATATCATTGCAGTGCCTCTAACTTGGAGGTCCTAGGATTCGAGTTCCGACGGTGGCAAGATTTCCGACCATAACTAGACTTCTGCCGCTGTTTGGAGAACTTTTCTAGCGGCCGACTGCTCTGATCGAAAGTCTTCCACAGTTTCTTCGATCAACATCAGGAGAATACCCGAACAGTACCCTGACAAACGGGTGACGGACTGCGCGCGATCTTGCCTTCCTCTTCCTTGTCCTATCCTCACTTACACACACTGACATGCACTATATTTCATTACACTACCGCACTTGTTGGGAGACTAGTCGGGAGCATAAAGCTTGTCCCTGCTGGGTCGGTGTCAGGCTGGTGGGAGATACCTCATTGCAAAAAAAAAACGCAAGACGACGGGTAGGCTGCAGCGCCTCGGACCGGGAGGTTCTAGGTTCGAGTCCTTACGGCGGCAGAATTTTCGACACTAGCTTTTCAGCTAGGTCGGATTCAGTCGTTATCTGGAGGACAATTCTAGCGGTTGGCTGCTCTGATCGGTAGTTTTCCGTGGTTTCTCCGATCAACACCAGGCGAATGCCGGAGCAGTACCTTACCAAAAGGTCCACGGACCGCGCGCGATCTTTCCTTCCTCTTCCTTGTCCTATCATCTCCCCTTACACACACACTTACACAAACATGCACTACACTACCACATATTCCGGGAGACCGTTCGGGAGCTTCGAGCTTGTCCCGGCTGGGGCGGTGCCCCGCTGGTGGGAGAGTATTGGTAAGGGCTCCCCACTAGCCGACGGTAGGTCGCCGCCGGATCTCGCCATCCAGCGGGGGAAGTTCACCGCCATCTCCCGTGGCAAAAACATGCACTACACTAACGGGACTAATTACCACAGTAGTTGACGCGCCCGGAAACACGAAAAATCAATCAATCAATCGACGGGTAGGTCGGCGCCGAATCTCGCAATCCAGCTGGGGAAGATCACCCTCACCTCCCGCGATAAAAACGTGCTCTACACTTACTGGACTAACGATCTTAGCAGTTGATGCGTCCGGAATAACTAATCAATCAATAAATCAATATAATTTTCTGTTTAAGAGGAAAGCACGCATTAAAGTGAAATGAAAGCTTTGAGTAAATAAATTATATTTATCCGTTCTTTGAAATGTGATCAGTTTTATTATAAGGCGCAACTAATGACCCCTGCAACAGCAAGCCGTCTAAATAATCCTTTTTTACCTTTAGTAAATATTCCACACTTGATTTAATATGTCGGTGATGAAGTTACTGATAATTGTTTCTACATCGTAACACGTTCACAAAGCATTCGTTATTACGTCATATCTATTATGAATGTCTATAAAGATTTTCCTATATTTTTCTTTCAACTTGCAAACTGATCAACACTGTCAGCTGTGAAGAGACACTGTCTTGAACGTTTTTACAACAAAAGGAAAAAATACCGATTTTTCATTGATCTGGCTTTAAATTTGTGACTTCACTCATCGTCATAATGAGAGGAGCAGTCACGGCATTTTCAAATTTTGACATGTATCTCGACTTACGTATTAGCTATTTTCTATTTTGATATTAACTATTACTATATATTTTTACTTTCTCGTACACATACGTATATACGGAGTAATATACGTAGTATAGAGAAAGTTATGTAATGCTGTGGAAAATCGATTTCGAGATTTCAACGGAGTAAACGTTTTGGAGGTCTCTTGATACCCCAAAAAGTGTTGTTTTTTTTTCGTTCTTTCAAAATGACCGTCCGTCAGTCAGTCAGCCCGTCTATGTCAGTCAGTCTAACACTACTAGTGCCTAAACCATCCGCAGGACTTTTTCCAAATTGAAGAAACCCCTGTCCATCTAACTCTAGATGAAGCTATGAAATTTTCAAATACATTCTTTAAAGTTATGGGATACTTTACATTACGCCCCCCGTGCATTTTCAAAATATTCTCAAAAACGGCTCCAAATTTTTTCTTTAAAAATTTATTGTAAGAATAGAGTGAAATAGACTTACAAAGGTGTTACAACATAAGTTCAATTTTCACGGTTAACTTAGAAATTTCGAAAAGTGCAAAAGTTTGATTTTTTGGCGTTTTCCTACAACTATAAAATTGAAGACATTTTTTTCCATCATATGAAATTTGTTGTCCATAAATGGTTCATTCATAAAGGTCATGTAGATTTTTTTGGAAATTGTACTGGTTTTCGTACAGTAGTGCGTGAAATATTTGCAATTTTAAAAAATGACAAAAACAAGATTTTCTCAAAATCGGCTTCAATTTTTTTAAATATTTGGTAGAGTTAGTTCCAAAGAAATCCTATACGATGACATAAACGCCATATTGCTCTATTCTTTTGTTTTTTCAAAAATTACAAAAATGGAATTATTTGACTCTTCTCCCACGATTTTACATATTTACATTAGAGTCTATTTCTTCACATTATTGTACTTATGAGTACATGTGTTTTAAATAATGTCAAATAAAGTTTCTCGAAAACTCAACAGTTTTCTGTGAAAATGAGCTCAAAACCCCGCATTTTGAGAACTGCTCAAACGCCATTTTCTCAAAAATAGCTCCAAATTTTTCAAACGAATAGTGGTAATGACGCTGTCTAATACGACGTAAAATACATTTTGGTGTATTTTTTATATTTTTTCAAAATTTACACAAATATAATTTTTTTAAAAATATGTCTCAAGCCGTTAATATTCACATTTCCATGTATTTGTATACATTATTGCATTTGTGAGTAGAAGTGCTTTAAATGACTTTAAATGAAGTTTTTCGAAAACTCAATTGATTCCTGTGAAATATTGCTTCAAATTTCGCATGTGCAGTAATAATTGACATTTTCTTAAAAATTGCTTCAAATTTTTCAATGTAAATTTCTATTTGGGGCGAGATTTTACTCGTCTTTAATATTTTTGAAGTAATATTCGGGTTCTACTATTAGGAAACCGAAAAGTAAAAAAATGTCCAAAAACTGTACTTTGGACGACGCTAGATGTTAGCTGGTCAGAGAATGAAGCAAGACCTTAAAGTCAGTCCACATGAAGAAAATTAGAAAAAATTGCTACGAGAGTCTGTGCATTTCTGTAGCACCTCTAGTTCTTGTTGTAAGCATACTTACCTGCAGGTATTACTACAAAAACCAGTGTTACTTTCTTGGATACTATATCATGGACAACGATATCTGATTTGAACATTCGTATTATCTGTTACAAGTATTCAAACACAGTCAATAGATAAAGCATTTTTTTAAATTCCTTGCGTCGTTGTTGATGCAACGCGTCTCTTAACCCTTGTTGGGCATTGAGCGCTTTCTTCTGGAGTAATCCTCCGTTACTGAGTAATTACTATACTGAATAATTACTATGTCAAGTCTAGTCACGTCGCAGTCAGTCAGTGCCTTTTATCCCTTCGGCCAGGGGCTCGACGCCGTTAGATCCCGGGGTTCCTGGCCGGTCACCCAAGCAGGAACCCGCGAGTCTCGAATTCGCTTAACCTTCGTAACTTCACGTAGCGTAGTAAACGAATTTGGCTAGCTCCGCCTCATTAGTCTTGCTTTGACCTTAGTTTTATTTTGATTGTCCAGTTTGTTGTATATTTCCAAGAGTTGTAATTACACTTTTCATTTATTTCAATTATTGCTACATTTCTATCAATCATTTTTGTGTAACTCTTAGTTTTGAATACGTAATATTATATATTCATCACATGTCTCGTGGCTCATTGCAAAGTCGCAAGCCTTTCAACACTGAGATCCGGGTTCGATTCCCGTCGAATCTCATGTGAAATTTGTTCCAACAAAACGAGTTTGGCTGCTTCACAAGGGCTAGTCCAACCCCTGTGAAGTGCCCTAAACCCTACCCGTATCCTTATTCCTTCCTAATTCTGGCCGCTGGGTAGTGACGCAGGAGCGCGCGGTAGGAGGCGCGTACGCGGAGATGCTACCTGGCGGTCCTCTTGACAACCGACTGCGACGAGACGCGACAGACTATACTAACGGAGGATTACTCCAAGCGCTATTAGAGGAGGATTACTCCAAGAAGCGCGAAGCGCTCAACGCCCCCCCCCCCCAAGGGGTTTAGAGACGCGTTGCGTCAAAATAGACGCAACAAATTTAAAAAAAAAATGTCCTATTTTGGAGTCATATATTTACCAGTAGATTTATATATAGTTACATCACGTAATTTTAACAAATGTTAAAGCGATTATCATAATGCCAATTTCTAAATCATATTTTCTCAAGTGTTCCTTCTGTTTAATCTCTGGAAGTTCACTAGTCATGATAGCACTTGAACGGCACACACGGAATATTAAGCCTGTCAACAGCTATCTTGGGATGATAACGAAGTTAACTCAGCTGTTTATCACGTACTAGTGCTATCAGTCTTGTTTAGTTCGATGTTACTTCATTTCTACTTTCTGGACTTACTACGTACTTATGTAGAAACGAGAAAGAATTGTAATATTGCAATGGAAATCGGCGATTTTTCGACACAAAAACTCCAAATTTCTGCCTCATAACTACAATACTTTAGCGTGAAAGGCAATACGTGGAAGGCAGAAATCAGAAAGTGGATTATTCTTGCTCTTATATGCAGTAAATTACTTTCTCTCATACGCTGAAAAGTCAGAATTGACGTTTTGTGTGATACGTAAAATTTGTTTTTACTTCGAAACCTCTGTCCGTCGCTCCGCCCATGTGCTACACTAGGGTCTAACTCGCCTTTAGCATTTTCTTCAAATTGATTTTCCCCATCGATCTGACCGAACACAAAGGCCAGCGAATTTCAAACGAATATTCTAATTTTTGGATGTATTTTACATTAAAACCTCACATTTTCAAGACGTTTTCAAGGTACATTACAGAACATTGTCAAGATTTTCTCAAAAATGATGAAATTTTGAATCCATTTGATGAATTGAAATGATTACATTTTTTTATTAAATAGAGTAAAGTAAAAGAAAAGTACTAAGCAAGCGTTAAAAAATTGAATTATTTTTGTCATTTGTGTGAACAGTTTTGTGACTGCAAAAAGTAATAGTCTAAGTTTCATTGTATCTTTCGTAAACAGGCAACAAAATTTTTAGGTCTCTCAATTCAGTCAAACCTTAAATGGAACGTCCATTTAAATGAATTAAACACAAAATTAAGTTCATTATGCTACGCGTTCAGAATTCTTGCAAATTCAGTCAGCCTTCATACTGCTCGTTGTGTATACTTCGCGAATGTTCATTCCCGCCTGAGATATGGCATACTATTCTGGGGAAATACATCTTATAGCTCCCAGACTTTTAGATTACAAAAACGAATTGTACGAATAATAACCAAATCCCACCCATGTGATTCATGTAAGCCTCTCTTCATTAATCTAGGAATTTTACCATTACCGTGTCTGTTTATTTACGAATCAGTGGTTTTTGTCAAAAATGACTTGCTTAAGGGCGGGAATATATTTTCAGAAAATGCCGATGTCTATTACTATAACACTCGACGTAGAAATCATATTCATCAGGTGACAGTATCAACAGCTCATTTCAAAAAATTCACATACAATACATGTACATTATTTTACAACACTTTGCCAGACGACATTAAACGATTAAATTCGATAGAAAAGTTTAAATCCCAAGTGAAATCGTTTCTGCTGCATAACTGTTTCTATACAATTAGAGACTATACTGAACATCACAAGAAAAGTAACATTAATTTTAACAATGATACATAATGCATTATTTACCATTTGGACTGTATAAATGTGTATAAACAACCTGTAACAAGTATTGTACTACAGCCTCCGGGTCAATGACCCCCATCTCGATCAGGTTTTTCGTCCAGTTTCCCTGATCCATTGAGCAAATGCTGAGATGGCCCCTTGTTTTGCTTCTGGACATAAATGTAACTTCATTTTCTGTGCACGTCTTCTAGAATTCAGTGGGAAATACAATTATTCAAATTATCGTTTCCATGTTGTCGCGGCAGGAAGTATTATTCCGAAGGACTACATGGATAAGAGCCAAAATTTATTGCTTATTTATCCTTGAAAATAGATTTTATTACATGGGAGGGTTTTTTTCTTTTTTTTCAAAATTTAAGTAGTACATGACTTAGTGTAGGGATCACAGAATTTTGAAAATGTACACACAATTCACTTTTCCCCATAGCACGTCATACGCAGTTTTAACTGTTATTTGACGTAAAAATAAATAAAAAATAAAATAAAAATAATCTACCAATACTTGATACCAATCTACCAATGTTTAGTTAATCTCAACTTTCTTGAATATATTTTTGTAGGCATTTCTCCATATATTAGTCCGACATGGAAAGGGATACTATAAAATTTCATACACACAAAAACTCTCAATAGTTTCGAAACGTTTACATTATTAAACCAAAAATCACTGCATACTACATTACAGGTTAACAAACCAGGAAGCGTTGCTATTGTCAAGAGGGTTTTAACACCCAGAATTATTAAAGTGTGACAATTGTTACATTTATTGCATTTTATATTGTTACATATTAATAAGTCTGGGTGTTAAAGCCCTCCTGAGAATAGCAACACTTTCTGGTTTGTTAATCTATAATGTACATTTGTTATTTAAATAAATAAATAAATGTACTTTATAGGGTAACAAACCCGAAAGTGTTGCTATAATGTAGTACATGCCTGACACACTATCCTATCTTCTCCCTTTCTCTCTACAGCAACCAGCAAGATTCAACATCATAACCATTGAACGGATTTCTATGTAAATACATATTTACTAAAGAAGCGAAAATCTATATTAATTTGCATCTTCTTTATGTTTTACAATGTGTAGAGTTGAAAAATGCTACTTTTCTTTTCCATATTTTTCCATATTTTGGGTTTTGGTTTATATTTGAATGAAAGTTCCTATATTTTCCATATTTCTTAAACAAAATAGTCCATAGATCATATTAAGCTTAACAGTGAATTTTCATTAAATATTAAAAATGCATCTCAACAAAGAAGCTTAAAATTTTTCAGTAATTCCTAAAACATGGGAGTTTTCTAAAAAAAATAGTTAGAAATAACAATGAGAAAGCAAGTTAAGAAACTTTTAATATTTTCATTTATGTGAAGAATAGATCCACTCTCTGACCCTAAGAGGCCGAGTGGCCCGCGAGTTGAAGGGGGGGGGGGGGCAAGGAGGCGATGAACTTTAGGATTTGCTTGACAGATGACCTTGAGACCTCGATGGTCTGTGGGAGATGCACCCCGTTTCAGTATCCACCTACCCTTCTTCTTTGCTCTGAGTCTGCCACCGGGAAATCGCACATCGTCACAGAGACTTGGACATCAGAATCCAACTTATACAGCTCCTTTTATCAGTTACAATCCAGTCAGATTACTATGTGTTGGTTCAGATCTACTAAGCCAGATTCAATGCCAAAAGTAGCACAATCAGCAAGTATAAAATTATAAGTTACATTTGAGAATTTAAAGATGAAGGTTTATCAACAGATGAAATATAATGTTACCATAGACATTTTTTATCATATTAAATCCATATTTAACTCCATATTTTGATAGAAATAACTAGATATATATTTACATATTTCATATTTTTTAGTCGATATAAATCCGTTCCCAGATCATAACGATGTTCTTTGTGATCTTAGAACCGTGTTATTTTTATTCTCTTGAAATATTTTGCCATGCCTTTTTGACTAAACTAGTTGCTCTTTGGATGGGGAGTGAGTTAAATGGTTACAGACGTTAATGGTTTTACCGTTTCTTCCAATAGATAACATCTTGGTCGCTTTAGAAAAACTTCTCAAGTATTAAACCTTTTACATCAATTCTTTTTTTCTGTTCATAAATATAATCGTCCGAAAATGATTCTTCATTGACTTATGGCCCAATTTTGCTAGAACATTCGCATTTTTTCTTCAACCACCAGAGCACGGCGACATCTGTGTCGCAAAACATTGCGTTCCATTTACGTATACATGTTACGTATACATGTTTTTTCTGTTGAAATGAAGAAAAATATGAAATGATGCAGAGGCCTACCTGCCGCATACGATGACCGGTTCAATCAAGGCAGTCTTCCGAGGTCCAATTTCAGAAACTCATCCAAATATATTAAATAAACAATCTTGCAGAAAAGGCAAAAAAATTCTTAGTACTAGTATTCGGTTAGCTTAATTAGCTTCTGTGCACGTCACCCACTCTGGTCATTAGTCCCGTATGCGTTGTGCGTGTTCTATCCAGGTAAGGGCAGTTGTTCCCCGCCAGTAAGAGATCCGATAGCGATCTACTGTCAGAAATGTTTGCATTACTTTTAATGTGAAAGTACATGAAAGTAATTTTCATATATTTTCATATAATTCATTTTCATAAGTTAAATTTAATGTACACGTACAGTAACTTTAACGTACATGTACATTAAATTTAATGTACGTGTACAATTGAATTTAATGTATACAAGTAAGTTAACAGTCGTACATTAAATATGCATTGATTTTAATTTAAGCATTAAATTTAATGTGCATGTTCATTAATCTCCTTTTAATGTACAAGATACATTAAAATTCATGTACATTTGTACACTAAATCTACATTAAATTTAATGTAATTTCTGGCAGTGTACTTTCACCGATTGTCTTTGCTTTTCTCCGCCAGCTAGGCATCGCTCCTGGCATGGAGTGCATTGAAATGTAAATGTGCGAGTAAGGGGAGAGGATAGGCAAGGAGGATGAAAGAAAGATCACGGACTGCCAGTAGCCCGTTTGTTAGGGTGCTGCTCCGGCATTCGCCTAGAATACTGAGCATACTTAGACCACAGAAACCTAGCGATGAAAGCAGCCAGCCGCTAGGATTCTGCTCCAAACTACGGATAAATTCGCCTAGCGATCTAGTTAGTGTCAAAAATCATTCATTGTCGAGACTCCAACACTAGGACCTCCCGGTTAGAAACGCTGCAGTGGGAAGAGTTGTTGGCCTAAACCATCTCAGCCGGAATGGGTATTCGGAAGATAATGAAGTGTATTCTTAACGTGCAGCTTAAAAGTAGCAATTAATATTCCCTTTGCACACAATGAATTATGATAAATGTAACCAAAATTGTCAAAGTAAGTCGGCAGTAAGTTGATTGTAATTGTAAACTGTGAGACAGTAAGTCGATTCCTTCACGTAGGGCACAATATGAATAACTGCCCAAATCTGTAGTTCATTTGCGCTGTTTCAAATACTTGAGTCAGACAAACTGAGACAGGGACAGAGAGAGAGACGAGAGAGAGGAAAAAGAGACGAAGAGAGAGACAGTGAGAGAGACAGAGAGAGAAAGGGAGGAGGAAGGAGAAGATGCAAATGAAGGGCAGAACAAGGTCTGGTGGGTTCCGCTAGTTTAAAATAAATTGAATCTTAATTTCATTTTGATCGTATTTCACTAGTGCAGATGTAGTGGTAGAGGGAACATTTGACTGACGTTAAGATCAGAACGCCAGTCAATTTGTGTTACATGTTGCTACCGTGAAATCGCCCTTACCGGCCAATTCTTCAGTTTAAAATGTCTAATGAATCAGAGGTTGAGTTGATACCTCCAGAAATAAGAGAAAAAGCGAAAATGGTGACCTCGTGATTCTTGGCGCAACTTTTGTACTCTCCTGTAGGCGAACTGGTAAACCAAAGCCACCGATGGCAAGGTAGGGTAGCTGTCCGCTAGGTGGCTTTGATTGAATCCTGAGTGTCAACAATCACGAAACGATTCAATGTAAAAGTTTAACTTATAAAAGTTACCGTAAGTCGTAGAAGATGTACCGTATGAAACTCGATGTAATGGGTATTAATACACTCGTGTGAAGTTTACGAAACTTCCTCGTTCCTCGCTCGTTATTAATACCCATCATCGTTTCATATAAACTATTATTACATAGGAGCGAATATTTTCTCACGAAATTTTGCCGAAAATGCTCGTTGCTACGTGTATTCGTAATTGAACTTCATGTAGTGTAAGTGTTAAGGTAGGATCCCAGAGCTCAAGAAACGTGCATAGATAACAGTTTTCTCCATTATACTTCACGCCCGGTTTTAACTTTTTTACGTTAAATAAATAAATAAATAAATTAATTAATTAATTTTAAAAAATCACTATAAGACCACTGATAATAATGCTAGTCTTTATGAAGACTGCTGTCCAGTGAAAATTGACTATCTCATCTCAGAACTGCTAAGCATTCCAGCACAATTCATTGATACAAATGTTTTACTGTACAGAAATACGAGCGTGGTCCAATGAAGGTGACGGTCTAAATTCGCCAAATTTTCCCTACGTCTAGTACATACTCACTTCCCTGTTATAATGACTGTGAGAAGTAACGCTTATACTTGTAAATAACGATTGTGATTGTGTAAATTGTGTTTGTACTCTGTATATTAAAACATATTAATAAAGGAATAAAAATATATTTGAAACGGAATGAATGCTGAACTTTAATATAAGATTCTTTCTTCACTTGTTACAGAACATTCTTCATCTGAATCCCAGGACACCTGCCTTTTGCAATGCGGTTCCAAGTTTGAAGACTAAACAAACAAAATCACTGTGGAAAAGGAACGCAGATAAATCATGCGAAGTAAGTATCTTCTTCAGGGAGAACATTAAAAAAACTCTGTCCCTCACTAATATCAAAAACAAATCCCATAGGCGTGTGCCGCCTAAAACAAGAAGAGGGCACCTACATTTGAGGTCCCCTCTGTCCCCCACCGTGCCCCAGTCTCTTTTAATCATTTTCATTCACAAATGATTATTTTACGAGCAAATAAATAAAATATAATTCAAGGAGAAAATAAGAAAATACAGGTGGCCCCTTTTTTACCGGAAGAATTTTCCTTGACTTTACCAGAATTTCCACATTTCCATAAAGCGAAACCGATACTTTTACTACATTCTCTTTCCCAACCTCGACCATGAACGTTTTCGCGCCTAAACTCATAAGTAAAACACATTTTGTGTAAAAGTAGTCCGTTTGTGTCTGAGATGAGTTGTTTCCTTTGTTGCAGAGCTGCAAGCAGCTGGAGAACAACTTCGACGACGTGAAGCACACCAGCCTGGGCGAGCGGGGCGCCCTGCGCGAGGCCGCGCGCTGTCTCAAGTGCGCCGACGCCCCCTGCCAGAAGTCCTGCCCCACGCAGCTCGACGTCAAGGCGTTCATCACCAGCATCTCCAACAAGGTTGCCCCTACCAACCTCTATTCATTTACTCAAAAACTGCATGTCACGTATGGGGGGAGAAAATCATCTGCGTACGCTTTCTTCAATTTCAGAATCCCTTCCCAACTATTTAACTATTAATAGTTGAAAGATAAAAAATAGTAATAAATAATAATAATAATAATAATAATAATAATAATAATAATAATAATAATAATAATATTTAAAAAGCGAGAGATTAACATTTCAAAATCTAGATATTTTCGTTGTCGTATTATAGAAAACGTATTTGTAACGGTAAACGAAAGGATTTGGTTTTTCTCTATTGCTAACAAATAGAAACACACCCTAAGCTCTACTATCACAACAAGCAAAAAGAAAGCTCAACAAAACGTGTGCATAGTGAAGCTACATTTACGTCCAGAAGCAAATCAAGGAGCCATCTCAGCATTTGCTCAATGCATCAGGGAAACTGGACAAAAACCCGATCGAGATGGGGGTCATTGACCTGGAAGCTGAAGTACATTACTTGTTACAGGCATTTAAGTCTTTTTTAAAAATTATATAATGCACATGTAAACTAATTCATTGTACTATATCATTGTTTTGTTAAAGTAAACATTTTTCTTTTTGACGATCAGTATAGTCTCTACTTGTATAGAAACAGTTTTGCAGGAGAAAAGATTTTACTTTTAACTTAAATTTGTGTACCAATTTTAATTGTTTAATTTCATCTGGCAATGCGTAATAAAGTAACGTACATGTATTGTATGTGGATTTCTTGTAGTGAGATGTTGATACTGACACTTTCTACGTCGAGTGTTGTAACTATAAATATCAGTATTACATGAAAATAAGTTCCCACCGTTAAGTACGTCAGTTTTGAGTTAAGTAAGTCAGTTTCACCTCTTTTCCTCCATTTCGACTACAGCCTAAGCTAATCACTGGCTGGGACGGCTCAGTGTCAAAACCCTTGACGCTGTACCGTCCCTGACCGGGAGGTCCTAGACGACGAGTCACCGCGGCAGGGGATTTCCAACACTGACTGTATTATATACATATACTTACAAACGGGCCATGGTCCACCCGCAATTTTCCCTTCTCCCTTCACACACACACACACACACACACACACACTCACACAAACACACGTATATTTAAATGCACTTCACTACCATATATGTCCGGAGACCAGTCTGGAGTGTATAGTTTGTCCCGATTGTAGGAGGAGATGCCTAAATTGGGGAAGTCCCGCAAGCAGACGTGTGGACTGGCTTCGATTCTCATATTCCGATGGGGAGAAACTTTTATTATGAACTACATTCCCGGAACGAATGACAACAGTAATGAGTATTGGAAAGTAATGAAAGAACAGGCATGTTTGCAAAGGGAAATGAATGGTTTTGTTTCGTTCATTAATGGATGACCTAAAAAACTATTAAAATCCCTTCGCCAAATAAAATCGGCTGATTGTCCTTAATTGAAGAATACTTTCTACTACTCAACATTTACTAATATACAATCATTGTTGTATCTTCAATCAGAGAAGGTCACGGGTTCGAATCCCGTTGAGAGTAAATATCGCACTTCAGTGTCGGAATACCGGTTTAAGAGGCGAAGAAAACGATTCCTGTAGTAGAGCTCTTAAACACTGGCTTCTTGAACACTTGACTTCCAAGATCACAAGGTTAAACCCGGCGAAGGAAGGACCATCCACGGTAGTGACAGAAAAGGACGCTCAGCCGATGCCCCCGCAAAATTAAATTGTCCGAAAATTCCCTTCCTTATGCAGTCCGACATTCGCTTCGCCAGGGAACGACGCAAGTAACTGACAGAAGACTGAGGCAGTTGTTGTGTCGGTCCTGGCGGCGAATATAATACAAACAACGGTGGTTGGGAGGGCTATGGTGCCCGTGGGGAGCGGAACTTCAAATCGGCCCACAATGCGGCTCACTATAGGTGTCTCAGAAAAATGTACGAACATTTAGGACATGTAGAGGGGTCGAACATGATCGTTCCTTCGAATGATCATATAGTGAGAAACTTCATATAAAGAAGTGACAAGTGTGGTATATGCCCCTAAATGTTAGGCGGCCGTGTGGTCGTAAGGTACATGAAATCTCCTTGACTGCGTCAGAGCGTGACCAGCAGAACACTTGTGCGTAAGGGGTTGCCTAGTGTTCAGGAGCAAATGTTTGATTAGTGATTCCGGATGCGTCCATTGTTAGTGTCATTAGTCCCGTAAGTGTGGAGCGGGTGGTGAGGTGGCGGTGATCTTCACCCGCTAGATGGCGAGATCCGGCGCTGAGTTACGTCGACTTGCGGAAATTTTCGCCAACCAGGTACCATCAGCATGGCGCCGTCTTTGCCGGCGCAAGCTCGAGGCTCCCGCTGGTCTCCCGACATGTCTGGTAGTGTAGGGCATGTGAGTGTAAGTGCATGTAACTAAGAGGGAGGATGGGACAAGGAAGGGGAAGAAGATTGCGCGTTGTCCGTGGCCAGTTTCATAGGGCACTGCTCCGGCATTCGCCTGGTGTTGATCGGAGAAACCACGCAAAACTACCGATCAGAGCAACAGGCCGTAGAATTCTTCTCCAGACAGCGGCTGAATTCTATCTAGGTGGCAAGCTAGAGTCGAAAATCCTGTCACCGTCGAGACTCGAAGCCAGGGGTCAGAAGCACTGCAGTGACTTCTGTTGATGCTCCGAGCCACCACGGGCAAATGTTACATGTGTTATATGAAACTTCTCACTATATGCGAGTCAACAATAAGTGATTAGATCCCTCTACGTGTCCGAGAAGTTTGTAACATTTATTTTCAGACATCTGTATTAGCTTGTAGCATCAAAAGCTGCTCGAGCGATATTTTAAAAATTCTTATCAAACAATTTAATTAAAGAAAATATATTTACAATGAAAGAAATCTAAGAGTAAGGTCACCTTTCTAGACTACTTCACAGCAATCACTCTGCCGCTTCTCTTGCTTTGCTTATTTGTTGGGAATGTAAATAACATTGTCACTGCCAGTATTATACAACAAAGATATTTTCTAGTTTTCGTATTCACTTAGAAAATGTTTATTGGTCAGCTACGTTTGAATAATTATAATTATCAAGAAATTTCAATTTTTTCTGTATTTTTAATATAGAGTCTTATTCAACCTACACATCCTCGGCGTTGTAGGTGATGACTAGCAACGTAGTGGATAGTCGTTAGATGAAGTACTATGAACACTTTATTCCGGCATCTTTACGGTAGCCAGACGGTTCTGAAGAGACGAGTTTGAATCAGTAGTCTAACAGAAAGGGGTGAAGAACCATCGCAAAACGTGATCATGAGCGGGATCGGTTTTATAAAATTCGTGGTACAACTGGAAACCTCGAAATAAAAATAAATCAAGTTTATTTCAGCCAATGAAAAGGTAATATTCGATCATTTGTTCCAGAACTACTATGGTGCTGCTCAGGCCATTCTATCTGATAACCCGTTGGGACTGACCTGTGGAATGGTGTGTCCTACTAGTGATCTTTGCGTTGGCGGTTGCAACTTGCAAGCAGTTGAGGAAGGCCCTATAAATATTGGAGGATTACAACAATTTGCCACAGATGTATGAATCAATCCATTAGTAACACGAGACGTGAGAATGTGAATAATATGTAGTAATCAAGGTCTCCGCTTTTTCATCACAAATATTTTCTTTTTTAATAAAGGTATTCAAGCAGATGAATATTCCACAATCAAGAATTCCTGGCCAGAAAGTGATGCATAGTGATAGCAAAATTGCTTTGATTGGCTGTGGTCCAGCGTCTCTATCTTGTGCCACTTTCTTAGCTCGACTGGGTTACGACAACATCACAATATTTGAAAAAGAAACTTATATTGGAGGTCTGAGGTTTGTTTCCAATTGTGAGAAATGTTTTTGAGGATTATATAGATGTCCAGATTACATGACTAATACAAAAAAGATCCAAGAATACCGAGATTCTCAACTGTAACGCTGTTCGGTGTAACTGGATCAAAAACTAAATGCTTCCTTTAAATTCAGCATAGATTTTGTTATTAATCCAAAAAGTATTTCAAAAACAAAAAATCGCAATACGCATATTCATTGTATATTATATACGTACTTTTACCCAGAGGTAGTAATATAATAATAATAATAATAATAATAATAATAATAATAATAATAATAATAATAATAGTTTTACATATACTAGGCTAACATAACGGCATGTATAAACACAATCGTGATACTCATTTAACAGTATATCGATTTCGTCTCAAGCATATTTAACTCTCGAAATTCAAGCATATTTCACTTAATTTTAATTTTCTCGCTGTGAAATTTAATTTCCAACTTACTAGTCACTTACTATGTGTTTTATTTGATCTACAGCTCATCTGAAATACCACAATATCGTCTACCTTATGACGTGGTAGAATTTGAAATTCAATTAGTGCGAGATTTAGGTGTAAATATAAAGACTGGCCAGGAACTGTCCACAAAAGGGCTTACAATCAAGGTAAATAAACATTATATTCTTCTTTTCATCACTATACATCCATGGCAATCAAAAATAAAACAAACAGAAATGTTTGAACGATAGATTTAGAACAATCCTTATAAGACAAGTAACACGAAACATCCCTCAATGCCATCGCCCAATGTATTTTTTAATATGATTACTGAATTCAGTATGTATTACAGTCGATTAATTTTCTATCTGCAGAGTTTACAGGACCAAGGAAATGAAGCGATTTTTGTTGGAATTGGTCTGCCAGAGCCAAAAATAATTCCTGTTTTCAGTGGACTAACTCAAGAGATGGGATTCTACACATCTAAAACATTTCTTCCTGCTGTCACGAAAGGCAGTAAACCAGGTATTTATTGCTAAGAGTGATATAAATCGCATCAATTATAACTATTGTTTTACAATGAGACTTCACCATCCATGTTACCTCGCCTTGTACATACCATCCACAGGATTGGGCAGAATTTAAATACTTGTATTTGAAATACGTATTTTAAATATATTTTGTATTTGAAAAAACATTATTTTTGAGTTTTTTGGACGTGAATTTTACAGATGTATTTAAATACATAATTCCACGATTTCATCACACGAAACGATTTCAACTTTTTCGCTATTTTTTCTTTTACCTGTCATCTTTCAAATATTTTTCGTTAATCCTTGCCAGAGTTGTAGATGTAGGTAAGGATTAATTACAACTACCACACATACGAGAAGCAGTATATCAGCGTTACAAAAACGCAAAAACGTTCCTGTTTATCGGCGGCTATTTTGCCCGTTGATTCTGGCTTCTTTTTTCTCTGGGTGCTCCTGCACTTAAGTATCGTTTGCACTATATAATTTTCCGTACTAATATAAGCGATTTTTCGTCCATGTTTTAGTATCGAGGGCTCAGTCACTCAAATAGTGAAAATTTAAGGATTGCATAACGTGAGAGATAACCGAGTAACTGCTGAAGTAAAGATGAATTGGGTTAACAACTCAATGCTTCAAAGATGCACGGTCTGTTTTCCAGGCATGTGCCAAGGCAGCCGGCTGCCCAGCCTGCAGGGCAACGTCGTCGTCCTCGGAGCCGGCGACACGGCCTTCGACTGCGCCACCTCCGCCCTGCGCTGTGGGGCGAGGAAAGTGTTCGTGGTGTTTCGACGAGGCTTCCGCAACATCCGAGCAGTTCCGGAAGAGGTAGTGTCCCGCGACCTGCACGCCACATTTGGCCTGCCACATTAATTCGTGCGGCCCGCCACACGATTTTACAATACAAATGAAGGGCTCAATAGAACAAGGGGCTATCCCACATTTTTTGTGAAGTTGAGTTATTAGCATTATACAAAACTTCAAATATTATTCTTTTAGTGTAATATGTTATCCAGAATGGACATATATCCAGGTGTACTGTGTTTAAAAGTTTAAAAATGTATTGTGTTATGTGAGGGAAGTTCAGGTAAACCCCTCATTCCCTCAGATGTGGGATAGCTCCTTGTTCTACTGAGCTACTACTCAAAGCCTTCTACTCAACTTAACATATTTTATGAGAGTTGTGCTTCCGAATGAATGTGTGTTTGTGAAACATTTTTCTCGAAAATAAAATTTATTAAGAACGTTCATAATTAGCTGATAACGGTTTAGAAAATGGGCTCAGATGTGCGACGACTTACATAAATATAGATTTTGAAAAATAAAGGAGAAACACCTCCTTAATTACGATTCGAGAATAATACTCAATGATATCACAAAAATAGCTATAACCTATTTGATTTTTTATTACATATTTAAAAAGCATTCTTATCTTAATCACAGAGGGTACCATGAAATGGAGCAAATTATCGATTTTCGTTATTTGGCTAAATAATTAGTTCAAACATTGCTCTTTCCAAATATATTAAATTTTTTTTCTTCCAGAACGCCTGGAAGTCCCTTTAAATTTTATTTAAATGTCCTAGTATGCATGATCCATGCCCCCTTTTTTGACAATGTATAGAAGTATGGCTATTTTTGGTAATTTTGAACACGTGTTGACTTGTTAATGAGTTATTGAAACATATTTTGGTACGTGGGTAGCATACGTTAGTAGCATTGGTTTTTTCCGCGGAAAAAGGTGATCCAGTATATGGTGCTGGAAGGTTTTAGTAGAGCAGTGGCAAGTACAGCCTTTTTGCAAATGGCGTTTTTTATACTCAATATACTTAATATTATTCCTTTTTTTTAATTTGACTTATTTTATAAATAATGTACCTTTTCTCAGAAACTATTGTTTACAGTTTATTAAAATTTACTGGATACATTCATTATGGTATTGGCAATAAATTGACATTTTATATAAACATTCTTTAATAATAAAAAAATAAAAATGTTTGTCAAAAAATGCTGAAAAAATTAGAGTAAAAGTTACAATTGGAAAAAAATACTAATTATTTTAATCAACTCAAAACATGTCAAAATAATAACAATGGCTGTATCTTTAAGAGTGAGAAATATCATAATTTTCTAGTAAACCATTTTCTAGAACAGGTACATCAATAATAGCAAATTTAACATATACCATGGTACCGTCTCCCTTTAAGAGCGGCTTCACTATCACTGTTTGCGTCATCAAAGTTATCCGTGAAACCATTTGGTTTGGTCTGTGTTAGTGTCTTTAAGACAGTGTCATCGTTTCGAAGGTTCCTTAATATATTGTAAATTTTACTTCTAGGTGGAATTGGCTAAAGAAGAAAAGTGTGAATTTATGCCTTTCCTGTCTCCTAAGAAAGTGATTATGAAAGCCAACAAAATATGTGCAATACAATTTTGCCGCAATGAACAACTAGATGACGGAACTTGGATGGAAGATGAAGAACAAGTGATTACTTTGAAAGCAAATTTTATTATATCTGCCTTTGGTTCCGGTTTATTCGACAAAAACGGTAAGAACAGATTCATTCATTTAACATTCTATAAATTAATGAAGAAATAAACAAACAAATAAACAAACAAATAAATAAACAAATGAACAAACAAACATTAATGGAACACGTGTCTAGAAATGCAGTTCCAACCTTCAATAGTGAACTGTACGGAAGATGGTTCGTTTTTGTTAATCGTAATGCTGATATTAATTTAATTACCGCAAATCAGGTCACAAAGAACCAGGATGTGTTACATTTTTCATTCTCACGTTTACTTTCCACGTTCTAGTGATCCTTGAAATGGAAAAAGTGTGTGTGTGTGTGTGTGTGTGTGCGTGCGTGCGTGCGTGCGTGCGTGTGCGTGCGCGTGCGTGTACGCGCATGCGCGCGAGTGCGCGGGTGTTTTAAATTTCAAAACGTCTGTCTGTTCGCGAATTACACTAGAGCTTAAATTGTACTACACTTGATTTTCACCTAAAATAAATATTCACCTATAATATTCAATTTATTATTCTATTACAGTGATAAATGCTCTATCTCCTGTAAAGTTCAACAAATATGGTTTACCAGAAGTGAATCCTGAAACAATGGAGTCTAGTGTACCTGGTGTTTTTTGTGGAGGAGATGTGGCCGGAGTTTCGGAAACAACTGTTGAGTCAGTCAATGATGGAAAAATAGCAGCGTGGTCAATTCACAAATATATCCAAGTAAGTGTACATATCTAAGCAAGTTAAAACCATAGTTCAAAATTAAAATATAATTAAATTAAATTAATAATCAATATGCTTTCATTTATTGCCAACTCTTTATTTTGTTTTCTTTCTTTTTCTCCACAAGTCCATTTTTCAGTCATTTACAAATGTTTATTTCTGTAGTCTTAATGGGGGCAAATGGTTGAAGAGTTAAGACTGTTTAGTAGTTGCAGTCCTTTAAATATAACTACAACTATGTTTTCCATTTTTTTATGAAATTAGCCTATTGTCATAATTGTACTTAGTTTTTTCCCCTTAAATATTTTTTAGAAAACGTATTATGTAGTTCAACAGAAAAAATGAGCATATAGATTTTCATCCCCAATTTAATAACACCTAATTATTCTGAAATGTCTAATGGGTCTTCTTATTTCACATGAAAAAATTTAAAAAATACAAATCAAATTTTCAAATTATAATGCTAATTTATTTTCCAGAATAAACATGGAAAAGAGGTTTCATTAACACCTCAGCTTCCAAAATTCCATACTGCAATTGATGACGTGGATATCAGTGTTGAAATGTGTGGCATCAAGTTTTGTAACCCCTTTGGACTGGCCTCCGCCCCTCCAGCCACAACAAGTGCTATGATACGGAGAGCTTTCCAAGCAGGCTGGGCGTTTGCTGTTACAAAAACCTTTTCTCTTGACAAGGTAACATTTTAACTGAAAGAATCTACTGATTGTCTGCGTTGTTTTTTGTTATTCTTTAATTGTTTTATTCTTACCGGCTTCTTACTGGTCGTTTCTTATGGCTCAAGACATCAATTGATGTCAATCCAGTGTCTCTGAACAGGAAGTCCTAGGGTTCCAGTTCCAACTGTGGCAGGATTTTCGACACTAGCTACATAGCTAGGTCAAATTCAGTCGCTATCTGAAAAAAATCTAGTGGACGGCTGAACTGATCGGCAGTTTTCCGTGGTTTCTCCGATCAACACCAGGCGATTGTCGAAGCAGTGCTCTACCAAGTTCACGGTCCGCGCGCTATCTTTCTTTTCTCGCCCTTATCTTATCCTCACCCCTGACTTACACACACATACGTACATTACAATACCGCACATGTCGGGAGCTTGTCCCGGCTGCGGCGGCGCCCCGCAGGTGCGAGACGCCTGGTTGAAGACAAACCTCTCAAGTCGACGGTTAGGTTAGCGATCCAGCGGGGGACGATCACCGCCAGCTCCCGCGAAAAAGCATGTACTACACTTACGAGACTATGATGGCGGCTGTTGGTACGACCGAAATCACTAATTAATCACATATATTCTTCTATTTGAAAAGTATAAACAATAAAATTTGTGTTATGTATCAATAATAATATAGTAAAATAATATTATTAAACTTATTAATTAAAATATTAATTATTATTAAATATATTAAATTATTTATTATTAAAATTATTAATTATAATATAATAAAATAATAATTTAAACGAGTGGTGTTACACAGCGCATACTATTTTCTCGCATTATTTCTAACTTTTTTTTTATTTAATATTTATTTACCATCGGAAGTACATAGTTCAGTAACATTACTTTTTCATATGTATTGATGACTTACAGCTATTCTTATTACCTAACCTTAAAAACTAACTACTGGAAGGGGTAGGAAGCTGCACTCAGCACCTACTGTTCACAATTGGAAAATAAGTTTAGGAAGGCGTTGAAAGGGTAACGGTTTTTTATGCGAGTTGGAGTATGGTCTGTTGAGGCCAGGTTGTAGTGAATGGCGTGTGGTATTGAGCTGATATTTGAGTAGAATGTATTGGATAGATGGGCTATGTGTTTGGAGACGGAAGTTATATTCAATTCTTTGTGTATTTGTTTGTTGGATATAAACCATGGAGCGTGGGTTGCTAATCGGAGAAATATATTTTGTATTATTTGTAGATTATTTATGATGGTAGTAGATGCGTTAGTCCAGACAGGACATGCGTATAACATTAAGGGTCTGATTATGGATTTATATAAAGTGATGGCATTATCTATTGATAGGCAGCTTTTGGTGTTTATTAAAGGTTTTAATTGTGCTATTTTGCATTTTGCTGGTTGGGTTTTGTTTTTAATATGGGAATTCCAGTTGAGTTTTGTGTCCAAGTTTAACCCAAGGTATTTGACTGTTTGGCAGTTAGAAGTCCATGGAATTCTGTTGTTGTTTATTGTAAAAGGGAAAGGAGTGTAGAAGTGTTTTAGGGAGAATATTTTGGCTGTTGATTTTGTAGGGTTTAGTTTAATTTTCCAAATTAATGACCAGTTGTCTATTCTGTCTAAATGATGTTGAATTTTTTCACTAATAGTTTTAATTGATTGGTTGGATTTATAAATTACCGTGTCATCTGCAAATTGTGCTATATGGGTCTGGTTTGTAGTTGGTATATCTGACGAGTAAATGTTGAATAGAGTTGGTGAAAGTGGTGATCCTTGCGGTAGGCCTGCATGTATGTTGCGGGGGTTTGAATTGTGCTTTTCTACTGTCACTGTGAATGTTCTGTCTGTTAAAAAATGTTTTATGATATTGACCAAGTAGAGTGGTGTTCCTATTGATTGCAGTTTGAATAGTAGGCCTTGGTGCCAAACTCTGTCAAAGGCTTGTGATATGTCCAGGAAAGTTGCTATAGTGTGCTTTCTATCTTGGAATGCTGAATGGATATGCTCTGTTAGCCTTAGAAGCTGATGTGAGGTGGAAACTTGGTTAATGCAGCCAAACTGATGTTTTGGTATGTTTTGTGTTTTGTCCAGATAATTTATTAATCTTTTAAGAATTAGCTTCTCTAAAACTTTTGACAGAGTTGGTAATAAGCTGATTGGTCTATAACTTTCTGGGGCACTGTGATTTTTGTTTGGCTTGGGGACAGGAATAATTTTTGAGTTTTTCCAAAGTATTGGGTGGTACCCAATTCTTAATATTGAGTTGTAGATATTATTTATGAAGGCTATTGTTGGTGTGGGTAGGTTTTTTAGAATTTTATTGTTGATATTGTCGTGTCCAGGGGCTTTTTTGAGGGGGAGATTCTTTATTATATTCTTAAGTTCATTTGGTGAAATGTATTTTATTTTTTGTTGGACATTATAGTTCGGAGCGGAAACAGAATTTTCAATTTTTATATGTTCTGGGTGAGCAGGAGTGTTATTAAGTGTGAAGGTACTTTCAAAGTAATCAGCTAATACTTCGGCTTTGTCAATAGAGGAAAATGTTTTGCCAGTGGGTGTGTTTATTGGAGGGATGGTGTTGTGCTTTCTTAAATTTGTTTTTGTAAATTTCCAAAGTGAGTTGTTGGTTGTGCTTAGTGATTTGATTAAGGAGTTGTAGGACTAGTGACGGTGTTCCTTAATTACTTTTTTGGTTATGGCGTTTAATCTGTTAAGTTCTTTTTTTATTTGGGGATTCCTATTATTGTTCCAAAGTCTTCTTGTTCTGTTTCTGGTTTTTATTATGGTTAATATGGGGTCTGGTAACTTAGAATGTGTTTTTGATTTATTATGTTCTATGTTATTTGGTTGTTGAACAATAGCACTTATTATTATGTTGTTTAGTAATGTTATTGAACTTTCTATTTCTAGATTTTTTTTGTTTTCTTTCTGTTTTTAGATTTTTGAATTTGGGAGTTTTAATTATTAAGGTTTTCCTGAATTCTCTCCAGTTGACATTGTTAGTATTTAATATGGGGGAGGGTATGTGTGGGGGCGGATGTTGATGAGTGAAGATTATTATTGGAAGGTGATCAGAGTCAAGTTCGTGTAGTACAGTGGAATAAAATGTGGTGTAATCGTTGGTGATTGCAATGTCTAATATATCTGGTTGTTTATTTGTGTCGTATGAGTAGTAGGTTGGTTCTGTGGGAGTTAATATGTGTAATTTTAAGTTTGTTATTATTTTTTGCAAGTTTTTGCCGGCGTTGTTACTTGATCTGCATCCCCAGTTGGTGTTTTTGGAGTTTAGATCACCTATGAGTAAGGTAGGGGTGTTTTGGTTAAGTAGCGCAGTTATATTGGTTTCTTGAATATTTTTATGTGGTGGCTTGTATGCTGTAATGATGGTTAATACTCTGTTGTTTAGAGGAAATTTTATTGCGACCGTTTCTAAACCCGGAGTGATGGGTAAATTTGCTTTTGTGTAAGGTATTGAGTTTTCGACAAGAATGAGCACACCTCCCCCATTAGCATTGTTTCTATCAGATCTGATTATGTTGTAACCGGGCATGTTGAATATCATGTGGGATTTGAGGTGTGTTTCAGTTATGCACGCTATTTTGATTTCTTTGTCTTTTAGGAAGTAAACCAATTCGTTTTTTTTATTGATTATACCATTCGCGTTCCAATTTAGTAGGTTAAATTTGTTATGGAGCTGTGTGGCCATGATTCCTATTGAAATAAGATGTGAGTGAATTTTGTATGTTATTGATAATGGTTGGAATGATAGTGTTGATTAAATTAATTATGTATGTTGAAATAGAGTTGATTATTGTGTGCATGAAAGAATTATCATTATTATTGTTGTTACGGTTATCATTGTTTTGATGTGTGTTTGCTTGATTCTTGTCGTGGTTTGAGTTCCTATTTCCTATGTTTCTTACGTGGGTGAAATTTTGAATATTGCTAGTGCTAGGTAGGCCAGGGAAATTTTGAGAGTTCACATTTAACTGGTTGTCGTTTTTTTATTCAGTGTTTGAACGTCCTTGCTGATCAGTTTTTGGAGGGGTTTCTGTGAGCTTCTTGTGGTAGGGACATTCCTCAGATCTCGTATCCGCGCGGTGCGAACCGTTGCAGTTCTTACAAATAGGAGGGTTTTCTTTTTGGGGGCAATTTACAGAGTAGTGATCTTTTGCGCAATAAATGCATGCTATGTTGTGGTTGCAATTATTTCTAGTGTGCCCGAAATCTAGACATCGAAGGCATTGGATAGGGCCCTTGGCTTTGCGTCTTTTTTCTGGTTTGACAATCAAGTTACAAATTTGATTTACTTGTAGAATACTATGTTTTGACTACCGTCGAACTCGGCTGCCACTACCGGGATGGGGATGTTGTCTTTATACAGTCTGGTTACACTAATTAGCGATGGACACTTTACCTTGAGATCTTCATATATTTCTTTTTGTGTTATAGATGGATGAAGATTCTTAAACACTATGGAAAATTTTTTGTTGGCTGGGTCTTTATAAGTGTGGAATTTTCTGTTCGTGCTAATTAGATATTTTATTGCTAGTCTAAAGTCTGCAATAGTTTTGTAAAGCACTTTAACTTTGTTATTGACAATGGCTGAAGTAAACTGGTTAGTTATTTTAATCTTAATTTCCCTATTGAATTCAGCAACATTCTGAACGTGGGCTACAAAGATGGGTGGTATTTTAACAGTAGAGTTTAAATGGTCATTATTTTGTTCATTAATAAATGGAAACCTGTCGTCCTCGCGATCATCACTTTCTTCGCCGAGCACGGAAAATCTGTTATCAATAGGTACGTTATATTGATGTTCGGTGGGATTTGTTGAGTTTACACTCGGATTAACACCGAACAGATTCATTTTCTTGTTCTCGGTATCACTTTCACTTTCACTGACTGACCTTTTTTGTGCCTGAGGCGGTGGTGGTTGAGTTGATGACGCGTTGTTCTGGCTGAGCAAAGCAGGGTTGATGCTGCCCTCGGAGCTGGTCGGGAGTGGCGTTGATGCGAGGGTTGTGTCCATGGCCTCGCTACTTGCTGGAAACGGCAACGCTGAAGAAAACTCACTGTTGTCACCGTTATGGACTATGCGCAGGGCTTCGGATATTGTTTGCCCTGTGCTTGGCTTAATGGCATAAGCCATATACTTTTCCCTAACTAGTGTTCAGTTGTTACAGATGATACTGAACACAGACGTAAACTATAACCAGAGTTCACTGGTGTACTACCGTGCCGGGGCTGGCGTGGCCTGTCCGGCGCGGAGCGATATCGTCTGGAACGATAGTAGCTGCTAACGGAGCGACTGCTCTGGCCCGCAGCTGAAGCGAGAATGATTTCTAACTTTTGCAACTTTCGAAACTTTCAACGAAAGAGCTCAACAAAAATGAGACCATCTCCATTTTTAAGCGTCCTTTGCTCCATTCGTAGAAAAAAAAAGATAATTGGAGCCTTCTGTGAGAATGTGTATTTAGAAATTGTATTAACTTCAAGCAGAAATTACGCGAAAACTACTAGCTTTTTCAAAAAGCTGTACATGACATTTTTCAAACATCTAATTTTTTTAAATAGATAATTTCAGGCAAAAATTTAATTGTTGCACTTTTGCAAATTTAATTTTTTGCAATTTTGAAAATACCGTGAGTTAGCCAAAAATGGGACCTTCGCGGTTTTTTCGGGTCTAATGCTCTAAAAAAGTTGGAGCGTTTTTAGAATATAATTGTTTACAAATTGAAATTTCACGCAAAACTATGCGAGAACTCATATTTTCGAAAAATTGTACATGGTTTTATGTTAAGATCTGCCTTTTAACAATAGATTTTATTAAGGAAAAATCTGTATCTTCAATACTGTAGTTGTTTCGCCGAACAAAATTTGAACTCCTCCAATCACGGATTTCAACGAAAGTGATGCCATTCTTTCTTTCAAGCATCTTTCACGCTATTTGACGACAAAGTTTAATAAAAAAAATGGAGGCATTTGTACAAAATGTTGAGGGAAATACCACCAAAAATCAAAGTATCCTTTACAATCTCACAGGCTCTTGAGTTGATTTAGATCTATGGGGGGAATGTAAACTTGGGACAAAATGGTGTGAACTGTTGAGACAAGGCCTGCCCCTCGTTTTAAAGGAGGGTCTCTCGTGATGGCTCCGAGCTGGGACGGGAGTCGTCGCCTGGAGCGGGCCACGTGTAGTAAGGTTGATTGATTTTTTCGTGTTTCCGGGCGCGTCAACTGCTTCGGTCATTAGTCCCGTTAGTGTAGTGCATGTTTTTTTCTCTCGGGAGATGGCGGTGATCTTCCCCCGCTGGATGGTGAGATCCGACGCCGACCTACCGTCGGCTAGTGGGGTTTCCCCCCCAACCAGGACTCCCACCAGCGGGGCACCACCCCAACCGGGACAAGCTCTGAGCTCCCGAGATATGTGGTTGTGTAGTGCATGTTAGTGTGTGTAAGGGGAGAGGATAGGACAAGGCGAAACCACGGAAAACTACCGATCAGAGCAGTTGGTCGCTAGAATTCTCCTCCAGACAGCAACTGAATTCGACCTAGCTGAAAATCTAGTATCGAAAATCCTGCCACCGTCAGGACTCGAACCTAGGACCCCCAGGCGCTGCAGTGACATCAGTTGATGCACTGAGCTACCGCTCCCGGTCCGCGTGTGGTAGGGAGTGAGTACTGGGTAGGAATCTTCTTTCGACGAAAGGCAACCATTGACCTTGAGAACGGTTTGCCGAACACTTCATTGACAAGTTCCCAGTGAGGGGAAAGTGCGAATCGGGCGCAACACACGCATTATTTCATAGGGTCATTTTCTTAATTTTACAAACTGTTTACAATTTATTTACGTGTAGACAAACATTAATATATCATTATTTATTTAAGCATTGTTCAACTTTCAAAACGTTTTCTCACCTGAAAAAATATAAAAAGGCCAAATAATCTGTACGATTACTTTCATTCAAAATAAATTTTCAACTGGTTCCCACCCCACTCATTTACGAAAAATGTGGTTCTTAAATTCTATTTTCAACGAATTTACGCTTCGTACGTTTTTAAACAAGATATCATAATATTTTTTACGAACTATGTAACTAATTGAAATAAAAATATTTTTTCCACACTAAATATTTTGAAATTTCTTGAAGTACCAATCAAGTGTTTGCATCGAGATTCTACTAAAATCTTTTCAGGTGTATGAGAGTCTGCAAATTGGCAATTTCACGTTGCTCTGTCATTTACGACACCAAAAGAGTTTAGAAGTTCAATACCGTTGTTCACGGTCTTAAAACCATTAAACCTACTATATTGCTTTCGAACTGTATTCCCACCATCTGGCGTGTTTGCCCACAATGCCCTATACGAAGGTCGGAAAGCGACAGATAATTCGCGTTGCCTGTGTGCCATGCGCTTCGGAGCCGATGGCTTCGGCGTTCAACCGCCCCGCGCCACCCTCGCGAAGGCATTTCCCTTGCCGCTGAACGACGTCCATCCCTCCTCGACACGATGTGGTTTGTGACCGAATTTCAGAGATCGTGTCTGCAGTGCTCTGACCGGGAGGTTCTAGGGTTCGAGTACCGACGATGGCAGAATTTTCGACACTAGCTATATAGGTAGGTGGAATTTAACCGCTGTCTGGAAAATTCTAGCGGTCAGGTAATTTTCTGTGGTTTCTCTGAGCAACACCACGTAATACATTACTCCATCGTAATTTACAAATTGTGTGTAAAGCTTAATAGAGCATCTGAGAGCAATTAACGAGATAGTCAGTAAATCGCCTCGAGACATGATCCCCAACGTCTTGAGGGCACTGACTGTTGATCGTGGCATAGCCCTAGAGGTTCCAACCACCACAGGCAGGATTCTGGCGTTGGGCACTCCATGAAGTTGGGCTGCCAGGGGAATGACTGGTTGGTGCTTTACCACGTTTTCCTCCCCTGCTTTTAGAAGGTTGGATCCATCCCCGTGGCAGACAGTCACATCGACCACGTTGACCCCCTCCCGGCTTTTTATTACCAGGTCAGGTTTCAGTCTAACCCCTTCGGCAACGGAGAAAATGGCTTCCGTGGACACCACAGTGTCTGATTTCCGGAACATCGTTCCCTCTTATCTCCTCATGACGCTTTATTCTAGCTGGTTTAAAGGAAGTAATTTACTACACATACGAGCACGATTTATCCACTTTTTTCGTTACCAGGCAATAAGAGTTTTTCCGTCGAAAATTCACCTTTTTCCGCCGCACGATGAAAATATTTTCTCTTCTGGCGAATTAAGGCAAAATAGTAAAAGGAACGAACTTAGGAGAAAGATTTTAAAAGCTAGAGTAGTCGGGAGATTGACAGCGCACACGACGAGATTGGCAGCTATGAGTGGCAGTGGGAAAACGAATGTGAAGGCAGTTGAATTGGGACGTTTCTCAGCCTTCCATTCCCGAAATTTGTTTCCGTCATTTGCGGTGGTCGAGTGCATACGATTTCTTCATGCGAGCATTAAATATCTCTCGTCCCGAGCGTCAAATATTCGTCTTCGCGACCAACGAGGGCTCGAAACTGTGTGTAATCCAACTGTTTCAAAATGAAAACAACACCGAATTCTGATCACAATAAACTATATATCTTAATATTGTAATATCAGTCCAAGCTGGACGTCTTAAGAATGATAATCGCCGAATAATAATCATAACCGTGATTACATTAAGCGGCGTCTACTGTATTTGTTTTGTTTTTCAACAGAAAATAAAAATGCAAGTGGCAATCACGTAGAAAATAAAAATACAAATTTAAAGAGCGTAATTATCTATATTGCAGTCATTTCCAATACACTGAGTTACTACACCTCCTATTTCACATATTTATTTTCAATACGTGAAACATTCAAAAATTCAGTTTTTAATTTTGGATTTTATTTCATAGGATCTGGTTACAAATGTTTCACCCCGGATTGTAAAAGGTACCACATCACGTCATCATTATGGGCCAGAACAATCATCATTTTTAAACATTGAGCTAATATCCGAAAAATCAGCTGCATACTGGTGTCAGAGTGTTAAAGAACTTAAAACCGACTTTCCTGAAAAGGTATGTAACATTTAGTGTGTATCAAATGTATTCGCATAGTATGGTGTGTATCAAATGTAAATCTTGTTTCTTTGTTGTTTTTTTGTACAGGTTGTAATTGCCAGCATTATGTGTGCGTATAACAAAGAAGACTGGAACACTCTCAGCCAAATGGCCGAAGCCTCTGGAGCAGATGCCCTAGAACTGAACCTTTCCTGCCCCCATGGCATGGGCGAATCAGGCATGGGACTGGCATGTGGACAGGTACTGGCATTAAAGAATTGTGATTGAAAGGAACCATTTAAACCAGTAGCGAATTTTCTGATACACCGCGTATACCGCCGGTATACCTAGTTATTCGAAGCGTATAAGAAATATTTCATAACTTTGGTAATCCTTGAAAAAGTTATTGAGATTTTAAAAGCTTTAAAACAGATGCGAAAAATAACTGTTTTGCTACCGAAAGCCAGTCAGTCTTCCACATCCGTAAGCGCGATGAAGTGCGGTAGAGTGAGAAGTTTCAAACAGTTCTGAATGCTGTCCAGAGACGTCGCTAGCGCAGGCGAAGGCACCACATGCTAGCCGCAATAACCTAGGGCTCCTCATGTTTCAAGGGCAGGGAGGGGGGAGAATGCACATCTGGACGGTCGGTGGGCACCGCAAAATATTGCGGTGAACACTCCTTCTCTGGTCGTTCGTAAGTTACGCTTCTGTCACGTTTTTTAGCCCCCTAGACATAAGTGACTTCATTTATGATTTCCACACTGTAATGTTCAAATTAAGGAACCCAAATCAAGGAAATAGGCAACGAAAACGTCTCCAAGAGTGTTCTTGCTATTTATTAATTCCATGCTACGGACACGGAATTTTCAACGTCCCCCTCTGAAGAAAATTACAACTTTGTTCGCTACCAAAAAGTATTTAAAACTTTGAGAAACATTAAGCATAGTGTTGCCTTTTCAGCCGTCCGTCCCTACACCACTCCCTTCATCTATTCATTCCTCCATGCCTTCATCCTTCAATCCGTCCGTCCGCCCTTTCTCCACTCCGTCCGTCATGTCTTCATGTCTCCATCCATCAATCCGTCTGACCGCCCTTTCACCACTCCCTCCATCCTTTCATCCCTTCGTGCCTCCATCCAACAATCCACCCTTTTACCACTCTCTCCATTCGTCCATACCTTCATGCCTCCATCCATGAATCCGTCTCACCCCCCTTTCACAACTCCCTCCATTCGTCCATACTTTCATGCCTCCATCCATCAATCCATCCGTCCATCCTTTCACCACTCTCTCCATTCGTCCATACCTTCATGCCTCCATCCATTAATGCATCCGTCCATCCTTTCACCACTCTCTCCATTCGTCCATACCTTCATGCCACCATCCATCAATCCGTCTGACCGCCCTTTCACCACTCCCTCCATCCGTCCATACCTTTATGCCTCCATCCATCAATCCGTGCGTCCGAGTCCCGATCCATTCATTTAATTTATATCCTATTTGTTGACAAAAGTCAGTAACCCTGTATACAGAGACGTGTGCACACGGTTTAGGAATGGCAAGGGGCCGTACCCCATTGAAAATTTTGACAGGTTCCCCCTACACTTTTATAAATAAATCCTTGTTTTCCATGTATAAAAATTCCTTATACAAATTACGTAGAGATTCATTTCAAAATTTACAGAGATGACAAACAGATGAACAAATTAATCTATTCGTATATTGTTACAGGTTGAGATTTAACATGTATTCCACATAGGAACTATATGTATACTATATACTACTATATATAAAATACTAGTATACTATATATACAGTTCCCTTTGAGGATGATACGAATATTCTTTGCAATAAATAAACCGTAAATAGTATCATATCAGATTTTCAAATTGGTTCCGTTATAACAAATTAATAGTAAATGAAAAGAAAACGGTTTCAATGCAGTTTTCTATTACAAATAAACAATTCTGTACTCCATTGAAAATGAACGGTGTAACATTGACTCATGTTAAGGTAATAACTTCATTTATTCAATTATTTCATACTGTTTCAGAAACCTGAATTGGTTCGAGAGATATCAAAATGGGTGCGTGCCGCAATCAAAATCCCATTTTTTATTAAACTCACTCCAAATATCACAGATATCGTAACCATAGCCCAGGCAGCACACGAAGGTATGTATTAAATTTAGTAAAGAATAGAAGATAATCCAAGGTGAAGAGTTTTCATAAGTAACACACTACGATTGAATTAAACACTATTAAATGTGAAAAGTGAAATCAAAACACAAGTAATGAGTTATGAAATTCGATTAATATTTATAATAATGTATGTAAACTACTGCGGGGCTGAAGGTGGCCGGCGACGCGGGTCGCCCGCTCGTGGTGGCGCTCAGCCAATGGCGCAGTCCGTCACGTCGATCCGAGACCAGCCCCAATGGGCGCGCGTTTTATTTCGGGGTTGCTCGGCTTTTGAACTCGAACATGACGCTAATTGGTACGAGCACGTTGATTCCCACGTCGTCGTCTGCAAGGCGCGCGGACGCTGCTATTTGACGTGGACGGCAGTGCCTGGCTGTCAGGTCGCCGCATCGGAGGACATTGCCCTCCCAACTGTTGGGCATGCAGGGTCGGATCAGTCCGCCGTTTGCCAGCTAGCGGTAGCCCTGCTTTTATTTATTATCCTCCCCTGATGGTAAGGGAGACGTATTCCCAACACTGTACTTCGCTAATTTGGCGTGCCTGAGCTTTCTTTCGTCACATAGTTACACGATCACAGGATTTGTATTAGAAAAATACAGCTTAATTTTTGCCTCGGCCAGGAATTGAACGTGAGACCGCTTCAGAAAACTAGCAAGCTGTCCATGAGCCACGTGAGGCATTTATCAATTAATAATAATAATAATAATAATAATAATAATAATAATAATAATAATAATAATAATAATAATAAAAGTAAACTGTCAAGACCCGTGCAAAACGCTGCACTTTGTAAATAATTGTTTCAAAAAGGAAAATTACTTCAAAGTAGAATTCAACTTCGAACTGTGCGTTGCCGCATTATAGGCCAGACATTGTGTGAGAGAAACCATTGTAATATTGCTAAGCGCCGAAATGAAATTGCACAGAAAGTCAAACAGACTCTTCAACTTTATTGCGAATGATTATTTCTGATCTTTTCCTTCTATTTAATATTACATATGGTTCGGGTTTCTTTACTTTTCTGATTCAATGCTATAGACTGGGAACACCCAGAAAAACTAAATCACCAAAAATGTAATAGTTCAAAAATATCTAATTTTGTAGAATACTGCTTAAGAAATAGTTCGGGCCCGTCCTCTCCCACTTCATTTTCTCATGTGTCCCACCTATCGCCTCCTGTTCTCGCACGTCCCCTAACTTTCCCTCTAAAACTCGTATTTTGAACACAAAACTTACCTGTCCCCAAAAATCTGATGTTCCTCGGCACACAAAAATCTGATTTTATGGACTTGGGTCGCGTCGTTGCTGTTATGACAATTGTATAGATAGACTGGATGCTGATAACACACATGTGATATTTATTGAGAAACAGGTAACACAAGTGCACTGCATAAGGCAAAGTGCAACAGATTGCCACGGGTCGATGTACACACGACGATTCGTTGTCAGTAATGCTATCTTTGTTACATCTCCTTTTTAAAACATGAAAACAAGTGACAAGACACTTAAAAAATAGAACTATCCTTTAAAACACGTTCTTTGTAAGTTACCACAACAAAAATAACTTTTTAGAACACAAATTACTTAATAAGAAAGTCTCATGGTTTTCCTTACTCATTCCTTCACTGTTTTTTTTTAAATATATTTGTACTAGGTAAATCTACATCTACCCGAATTTGCTCTTCATTGTTATTGGTATATTTTTTTGTATTATCTGGGATCTGTTGTTGCAAGTGTTTAGGCAGCCCTGTCCGCTCCACGTTGCAACTGATGAAATGACGGTTGGCTCCGCTTCGTGTATTATCTTCGAGTATCGTTGGTTGGCAGCATTGTTCGTCGTATTGTATGATGTCTGCTTACACTCTTTGTTCTGATGAGCATTGATCGGTAAGAGCGTGCAGGTCCCAATACTTTTCCTTCTTTCCAATTTCGATGACCGAACTGGATCACCAATTCGAGGAATATTTGCCGGTTTCGAGCTTCCGTCTGCATAATAGTTTTGCTGATGCCTACGTTTATGCAACTTTTGACTTTTGACGAGCTATTGAATCTACAATATTTCGTTGATTGCAATGCTTCTGATGTTTTGAATCACTAGCTTGCACCCCGTCCCCATGGATCTCTGCCCACTTCGCCAAAAAGGGCCTTCTAGCACTGAGATTTGCTCTGTCCCATCGCCCTTCTCAAATCCTTCGCCGCCGTGTGTTGGGCGTAGAGCAACACGGCTTCAGGCCTGTCTCGCGCTCGGCCCTTTGGTCAGAGCTAGAGGCAATTTCTTTTCGGCCCCGCTATCTCTTCGGTCCATCAGCATGCTGCCCGCCTACCGTTCCAGGCTTGCGTGATTGGGCCGTCGCAACCTCGCGTACGAGTCCCTCGGCTTCGATACTCGGATAGTATTGTGTAATTCTTGGTGCTCTGTGTTACAATATTTCTATTGGGGTGGTGTAGCTTCTTGACGTTGCAACCACGTTTTCTTACATCGGTTTTCTGCTGGTTGAGGCGTCTCCTGGCGCGCAGGCGGAATGAGTTGTATTGGTGACCATTTCCTGAATAGTACTCGATCATCCACCAGTCGTTACTCTGCTTGTAATCTCTTTATATGCCAGCGTGACATCCGGTATTGTTTCCGCGCAATCAAGCTGTCTGGATGTGAATGTCGATCCATCGTTCAAGGCAATCGGGTCTTGTCTAGCAGCCATCTCTAATAAATACCTTCTCCTGGAGTTCGAAGATGGTATGCCCTACTCTGATGTTGCAGACGCCGGTTCCCAGGAAGGTGGATAGAAGCTCACTAAAATGACTGCCCCACTTTTTATCCACACGAAGCCACTTTCGGATCCGTGCTTTTCTACGGGGATCTTGGCAGGGTCAATGCCCCACTTCGCAGCAGCGATGTCTAGTGTGACTCGCATCCCAGGCCTTCCCCTTTTCTACATAGTTTGCTAATGATTATCGCTACGATCTCCTGCACAGTGGCCGGCTGACTGAGAAGGTGGTTTGCTGATCGGCTCCTGATTATATTTGCATGCCAGATTTTAAGCATTTGGTTATCTTTACAGCCCGTCTGTAGACTTAGCCTGTTCCAGAGACAGCAACGTGCTCCAGTCCGTCTCCTGTCAACCCTTCATACGCGCACAAAGCACATTTATGCTTCTCCGCGGAGTTTCGATTTTCGGAGAAGAATGGTTGCCTCCATTTCGAACGCAGCAATCTTTTCCCCCGATTGTTCGGGCCGAGCATATTAATCTTTTGTCCGGCGGTAGCCCCTTGCCGATTCGCCTTTACTGGATGTGGCTGCGGCGGCAGCCATTGGATTTTCTGCCTCTGCGGGGGTGCTGAAGATTGCTTTTCACTATTTCATTTTGAGTGTTTGTGTTTAATTATTCTGTGTTTACTCTGTTCTTGTAAGTTTCACGAAAATGCTTTTCTATGCAGCGAGTTATTGCAGGCATTAGTTCTTTCACTACTAATGAAGGCAAAGGTGTACTAAAGTAACTGCTTCTCCGTATGTGATATATTTTCAGGGCCCTTTTTTTTTTTTTTTTGCTTCGGGACAGCTGATTTTTTTGTCTGGCTTTTACTTGTTGTATTGTTACCTCCTACTTATAGATTGGGCAGTCTCTTGAACTTGATGAATGCTGCCCGCTGCAATTGATACATTTGATAGGATCTGTGCATGGATCACCACTATGAAGTGATTTTCCACATTGACATGAGTTGATTTTTGCACATCTAGATGCTGTGTGATCAAAACCTAAACACTGAAAGCACTGCATTGGTTGAGGAATGAACTTTCGTACTCTCAATGATGAATGCCAGCTTTAATCTTCTCTGGCAACGTGCTACGGTTGAACACCAGGACATGGGGTGCTGATGGAATTATCTGCCCTTCCCGCCTCATTATTAGCCTACGACAGGCAATGACTCCTTGAGAAGCCAGTTCTTGAGCTATTTCCTCTTCACTGCAGTTTAGTAAATCACTGCAAACTACGACTTAGCAGGAATTCAGCGTTCCATGAGCATGTACTTCGACTTCGATATTACCTATTTTGCTCAACTCTAGCAAATTTTGACCTTGATTGTCGTTAAATGTTTCTATTAAGATTTCAGATGGAGTTTTTTATCTCTCTTACGGCAGATCCAGCACAGATGCTATTTATGTAATTTAGGTACTTTGGTACCACTGCTGTGTTCTGGAGCAAGTCATCAGGGTTTACGGTTCTTCCAGTTCTCATTCTTTTCGCTGTAAAGTCAGGACTTTTTTTCTGGACGAGGGTTTTTAAGGGATCTCTGGACCCTGGGATCGCAAACTTCCAAGCGCGTCCGGCGAAGTTTGCTATCACTCGTAGCAATATCTGCCAGGGGTGCCGAGTGATCCGCACTCTTGGCTTTGCAGTCGCTTGGTGACGGCGCCTGGTGGCCTGCTTGCTCACCACCGACCGCCGGTACTGTGGTTCCGATCCCCTGCACCGCAATGGTTGATCCTAAACGATCCTCCATCCCGGTTTTTTTCTTCACGGCCGCCTTCCCCTATCATTTCTGAGCTACCGCCAGCTAAAAGGAAACGGAAGAAGGGGGACAGTGAAGAATAGAGTTAGAATAGAAGATTAGAACAGAAACGACTCCCTAGCTCTTGTAACCTAATACCGTCGGGGTCGGAAACAAGGGTTGACCGATACAAAGATTGGCCTACAGGACAGAAAACAGAAGTGTGCCACAAGTAAGTGGAAGCAAAACCACACGAAGTTCGTGGGAATGACAGGATGTTTAGGAGAGTGACTACTCCGATTAGTCGCCTTCTGCTAAATATATTAGTAGTCTTTCTACTAAATATATTAGTAGTAGTAGTAGTAGTAGTAGTAGTAGTAGTAGTAGTAGTATAATCATTGCTATCATAAATTGATATACATGATAGCAGATATGACAGTGCAAAAAAGGACCTACATTTAAAACTATTCCAAAATCTGGGAGATGAATATCTATCGAAAGTGAGTCAGGACATGGAATGATGAGTAGAGCAAGGAGTTTGCAGAAGCAAAAGATATTTAGAATAGCTACACAATTTTACAGTATTCAATTTGTAAAGTGCCACCTAGACCCAAGAGAATACATGATGAATGGTATCAGTCTTTAATTCTTGCCTTGTTTCTATGCTTTTCAATAAATGCACTATCCTTATGCTTATGTACAGGTGGGGCTTCCGGAGTTTCTGCCATAAACACTGTAAGCGGTCTCATGGGCTTAAAAGCTGACGGATCTCCATGGCCAGCTGTTGGTCAAGACAAGAAAACAACTTACGGTGGAGTTTCTGGTAATGCGACAAGACCAATGGCACTACGTGCTGTATCTGCTGTAGCGAAGTCCCTCCCTGGTTTTCCAATAATGGGAATTGGAGGAGTTGATTCTGCAGACGTTGGCCTACAGTTTCTTCGGTGTGGGGCTTCTGTGCTGCAGGTTGCTGCATATATAATACTATTTCATTTTCACACACATTGTAAAAGAGTCTTTCTGTGATTTTTTTATGAATGCAATTTTTATTAAGGTTGGAAGTGCAATTCAAAATCAAGATTTTACCCTTATTGATGACTACACGACAGGTCTCAAGGCTCTGTTGTACCTTCAGAGCATGGGCCTAGAAAATTGGGATGGACAGTCACCTCCTATATTCAAACATCAGAAAGGAAAACCTGTGATCTCTCTCAAGGATGCTCTTGGCAAGGTAAATTAAATTGGAATTATTCGAGGAAAATGTATTCGGAGACAAGGAAATGTTGAATACACGCTTCCATTGCAGACTCTACCTCATTTTGGAAAGTACCAGAATATTCGTGAAGAGAAAATTGCTGAAATAAAGAAAGCTTCTGTTATGAAAAATAATGGAATATCTACTGTACGCCCTGTTCAAATTTCCAAGAATGTAATGAAACTAAATGATGTGATTGGCTCAGCTAACTCTAAAATTGGTGCTTATAAAGCTTTAAACAACCAAGAACAAGTTGTAGCTCTCATCGATGATGTAAGTGTAATAATTGTTTATTACATATCGTTACTAACCACGTGTACTTCAGTGTTTTCTAGTATTAAAGTTCACTCTGAATAGGCTGATAACGACATTTTAAGAGTGTCAAGGTTATAATCAAATAATACAATATTTTACCAAAACTTAAACAGAAAAGAATATTTACTATCTCATTTTATGTTTTATAAAATCATTTTCATTTCAACATCAGTAATTCATCAATTTTTTCTATGCTTCAATACGAATATCTCTCCCCCCTCTCTCTCTCTCTCTCTCTCTCTCTCTCTCTCTCTCTCTCTCCCTCTCTCTCAATATATATATATATATATATATATATATATATATATATATATATATATATATATATATATATATATATATATATATATATATATATATATATATATATATACAGAGAGAGAGAGAAAGAGCAATATGACGTTTATGTCATCGGATAGGGTTGGTTGGGCACAAACCCTCGCAAAAATTTAAAGAAAGAATTTGGAGCCGTTTTTGAGAAAATCATGTTTTTGTAATTTTTTAAAACTGCAAATATTGCATGCTCTATTGCACAAAAACTACTACAATTTTCAAAAAAGTCTACATAGCCGTAATGAAAGAACTAGTTATGGGTAACAAATTTTATTTGAAGGAAAAATCTGTCTTCAGTTTTATAGTTATAGGAAGACCCCCCCCCCAAAAAAAATTCAAACTTTTCCAATTTTTGAAAATTCAGAGTTAACCGTGAAAATGGGACCTACGTTACCTTTATAAGTGTATTTTACTCCATTCTTACAAGAAATTTAAAGAAAATATTTGGAGCCGTTTTTGAGAAAATTTTGAAAATGTCCGGGAGGCTTCATATAAAGTGCCCCAAATTTTAAAAAATGTTTTAAAAATTTTAAAGCTTCCACTAGAGCCAGATGGACAGGGATTTCTTCAATTTGGAAAAGATCGTACCTGTTGTTTAGGCACTAGACTTATTCATATACCTTAGAGGGACGGACAGACGAACGGACGTTTTGAAAAAAAACCTTTTCGGTATCAGGGGACCCTACAACGGATATTTCCGTTGAAATCTCGAAATCGATTTTCCGCGGCATTACATAACTTTCTATATATTTCGTATATTACTCCCGTATATACGTATATATACCAGAAAGTAAAAAATACGACGGAATCAACTAGAAACCTTGTAAAGAATGTTGTTTTAAAATATAACAATATAAATGTAGACGATCCGGCAACAGTGGCTAGTCTCTTTAACCAATACTTTTCGAGAATTACTGCAGATCTCACCACCACGAAATTCAATATCTCACAATTCTACAAAAATTTTAGACAAGATGTTCGTTTCCGAAACTTCTTCCTATGAAATTCTCAAAATAATCGGTAAACTAAAAAATAAATATTCGACCGGTTTAGATGAATTTTCGGTGTGTATGTTAAAGACCTGTGCGCTTATCATTATACACCTGTTAACTCACATATTTAATGCATCCTTATGCACCGGAACTTTTCCATATATTTTCTAAACACCTAAGATTAGGCCGCTCTTCTTAAAACGCAAAGAAAATGAAATTCAAAATTATCGGCCTATTTCTCTTCTGTCCACTTTTTCAAAAATATTAGAGAAACGTTTTTATGTACGAATGGAAACCTTTCTCAGTAAACACCACGAGCTTTCAGATTGCCAACATGAATTGAGAAAATCAAAATCCACTGAAACAGCCATATTTTCTTTTCTTAAAGATGTCGCCTCATGATTGGATCAAAACCAAGCACCTGTTGGATTATTTTAGATCTCTCAAAAGCTCTTGATGTCGTTGATCATGACATTTTACTTTCAAAATTAACTTCATATGGAATCCGTGGTATTGTCCTAGATTGGTTATGTTCGTACCTTAAACAACGATCTCAGAGGGTAGATATACCTTACTGGAATTATGGGACAGTATATACACACCTTTTCGCCTCTGCCAATTGCAGGTGGAGTCCCTCAGGGATCGATTTTAGGCCCTCTTCTCATACGTAAACGATATGCCCTCGACGATTCGAAACGGAAGGACAGTTCTCTTTGCGGATGATACGAACATTCTTTGCAATAAAGAAACCGTAAATAGTACAATATATGATGTTTCAAATTGGTTCCGTAATAACAAGTTAATAGTAAATGAAAAGAAAACGATTTTAATAGTTTTCCGTTTCAAATAAAAATATGTGTTCCATTGAAAATGAACGGTATACCATTGACTGATGTTAAGTTAATAAACAGTTTAGGTCTCTCAATTCAGTCAAACCTCAAATGTAGTGTCCATTTAAATGATCTGAACACAAAATTAATTTCATTATGCTACGCGTTCAGAATTCTTTCAAATTCAGTCACCCTTCATACTATTCGTTGTGTATATTTCGCGAATGTGCATTCCCGCCTGAGATATGGCATGATATTCTGGGGTAATACATCTTATAGCTCGGCTAGAGCCACGAGCAAGGCTCGCTCGTGGCTCATAGCGAGGTCGCAAGCCCTTTCATCACTGAGGTCCGGGTTCGATTCCCGTCGAATCTCGTGTGAAATTTGTTTCAACAAAACGAGTTTGGCTGCTTCACAAGGACTGGTCCAACCCCTGTGAAATGTCCTAAATCCTACCCCTTTCCTAATTCCTTCCCATTTCTGGCCGCTGGGTAGTGACGCAGGAGCGCGTAGTCAGAGGTGCGTACGCGGCGATTCTACCTGGCGGTCCTCTTAACAGCCGACAGACGACACGAGATTTTAATATAGAGTGTGTGTATATGTGTGTGTATATATATATATATATATATATATATATATATATATATATATATATATATATATATATATATTCTCTGCTTATCTACGAGAGATATAAATGGAGGATTACTCCGTGCTCAACGCTCTACACAGCGCGAAGATACGCGTTACGTCGATAATGATAAAAAAATTAAGGATGCAACAGATTAGCTCCCAGACTTCTAGATTACAAAAAAGAATTGTACGAATAAAAAACAAATCCAACCGACGTGTTTCTTGTAAGCCTCTCTTCATTAATCTAGGAATTCCTTGTCTGTTGATTTACGAATCAGTTAAAAAATACTTGCTTAAGGGCGGGAATATATTTTCAGAAAACGCCGATGTCTATAACTATAACACTCGACGAAGAAATAATTTTCGTCAGGTGGCATTAGCAACAGTTTATTACAAAAAATGCACATACAATACGTGTACATTATTTTACAACACTTTGCCAGATGACATTAAACGATGAAATTGGATTGAAAAGGTTAAATCCCAAGTGAAATCATTTCTGTTGCATAACTGTTTCTGTACAGACTATAGTGAGCATCACACGGAAAGTAACATTAATTTTAACAGTGATATTTAATGTATTATTTACCATTTGGACTGTATAATTCTAAACAACCTATAACAAGTATTGTACGCAACCTCTGGATCAATGACCCCCTTCTCGAGCAGGTTTTTTGTCCAGTTCCCGTGATCCATTGAGCAAATGCTGAGATGGCCCCTTGTTTTGCCTCTGAACATAAATGTAATTTCATTATCTGTGCATGTCTTCTAGAATTCAATGGGAAATATAGTTATAGAAATTATCGTTCTCCATGTTGACGCGGCAGGAAGTATTATTCCTTGACGAAGGACATGATGAGGGATAAGTGCCCAAATATATTACTGATTTGCCCTTGAAAATTGATTTTATTACATCGGAGCAAATATTTTGTTAACAATCCTTGCAAAAAAACCTCGTTTTCTTTCAGTATTCAAAATTCAAGTAGTATATGGCTTATTGTAGGTATCACAGAATTTTGAAAACGTGCACAGAATTCACTTCTCCTCATAGTACGCCACATAGTTTTTAACTATTTTTGACGTAAAATAAATAAATTAATTCAGAGAGAAAATTAGATGTCTGGCCGCAAAGTGAACCTGACAACTCTTTGATATGAGTGGCCTCAAGTATCAACAGCAAATTACTGTTGATGTATGCTTCAGAACTTATTAAGTATTTGCTGCCTTGATATCTTCAAAACTTGAGAATGTTTTTTTAATGAGGTGACCAAAAGAGCACGAGATGGTTTGTGCAAGAGAAAAGGAGTAAAATAATCATTATTTTCTAAACACGTGCTGCGAATGTGGCAGTGGCGGATCCTTGTGTTAGGCAATGTAGGCACTGCTTACCCTGATGAATAGTATACATTATACACTTCATACCTTTAATGCATTTCATAATAATCGTTAAAAAATGACTCTTACAATTTTAATATGATGTATTATTCATATCAAGATGTATAATGAATATTTCAGTATCGTTGCACGAACCAAATTTCCATTTGAAGCGTTTTATTGCAGCCCGTCCGCCATGCGATCTGTTCCCGCAGACACATGCTGCGCCCGCTTGAACCTCTCAGGGCAGGCACGCCTGGGCGCTGCCTCACTACACCCCGTATTCTGTGGGGCCCTGCAATGAGCGTAGAACAGGAGCATGGCGAATGCGCGTTGTGCGTAAACCAGCCAATTCTCTTTCTGCCTGCCCGCACGGAAGACTCCGATTTCCAGTCACGCAAGCCGCGTCGCGCATGTGTTTGTTTTGTTGACGAGTTAACATGCGGAGAAAATGATTATAATTTAAAGTATTTATTTTTTCATTTTAAATTAGGATGCAGCGGATTCTTAATGTTCTTAATTTTTACTTTCTCGCAACGATGTCGAGAGAAAGTTATGAAATGCTGCGCGAAAACGCAGTGAAATTTGGGACAGAAAACTCTTATTACAAGGCCATGGTAAGGAAAAAGTGGATAAATCCAATTTCTAAATTTAGAAAAGGAAACCTCTCACAGTTCGTGTAGTCAGAATCCATGGTTTGTGATACCGAAAAAGCGATTGACGGCAAATCGTCTGTCTGTCCGTCCGTGAACAACCCTGGCGGGTAAACCGTTCAGCCGATTTTCTGCAAAATTGATATTCTGCAATCGATCTCGCTGATGTCGCAGCCCCTGCAATTTGAAACTGATATTCTAAATTTTGGGGGTACTTTACATAAAGCCCCTGGGACATTTTCTAATATTTCAAAAAAATGGCTCCATCGTTTTTTATTAAATTTTGTTGTTGGACAGTGTGAAGATCGTTTAAGAAAATGGTGCAGGTTTCATTTTTGTTGAAACCCCTGATTTTTCGAAAATTGCAAAAATTCGATTTTTTCGGCGTCTTCCTACACCTACAATTATGAAGATAAAGAGATGATGAAGATATGGAGATTAAGAGATTTTTTCTCTTAATGAAATCTGTTCGTTAAAGATATGTTTTGAAATAAAGTCATGTGCAAGTTTTCGACAATTTGAGTACATTTCGCATAAGTTTGCTGAATATTCGGGCTACCGCTTCCGCAGTAGAGAGAAAGTTATGTAATGCTACGCTGAAAAACTGCGAATTTTCGGCAGAAAACCTGTTATTACAGGACCGTCGCACAGTGGTGCATTTTGGCGATTTCCTGGCCAAAACCTCTGAGAGCTATAGTATGTTTCCTACGACGACCAAAATTATTTTGGATTATCTTTATAATGTAAGGGAGCTAGTAACATAATACCAGAATAATGCTCTGCTTAAATCTGTGAAATATAACTATACATTTTTCTATATAAACCTGGTTAAATTTTATCAATTCACAAAATTGACTTTAGAAAACCGTAGGGATTACTTACATATTAATTGATAGCATTTGGCATAAAGAAGCATGGTATTAATGCCATCTCCTGCCCTCTGCAAGAGAAAATTCATATACAGTGCCCGAAGAACCGGAAAGGAAGATCACATTTTTCACTAGGGTACATTTCTCCCTACGGTGATATTGCGCTCTGACAAATGAGACAAAGCATATTTGTTCAAGAATTTTCATTTTCTTTTGGGAAGATCCCTCAAGCTGGAAATGAAAGTAACAGATCTCAACAGGTGATTAAGGCTAAATGCACCGAAAAATACTTATAGGAAAAATCAATAGATCGCAGCACTATCACACGGAATTTACTAGATCGATAACGTCTGAACAAATTGTTTGAATTTCGATCTGTAAACGGCATTGGACTCCTTTTTAAAATAGAATTCACGCTACGATGCCTTTTTTTCAAAAAATATTTCCAAAAAAAAATTTTAAATGATTTCTCATAGTTCCGGGAAGAAATTAAAAATGTGGGCTTATAGCGCGATGACGACGTGCTTCCTGAATCCAACGCCGTATCAATCATGCAACTCGGATGAATAGGAGCGGCGTAAAGTGAAATTTCGGAAAAACTACCTCCCCCCCCCTTCCCGCTTCATGCTTGCGTCACCCGACCCTTTTGGAGGCTCCCTCGACGCGGCCGAACGGCCAAACCCGGCGGCCTCAAGAGGAGGGCGGCACGGGAGGAGGCCGTGCTCTCAGGCAGGCAAGCCGGGCAGTCGGTTCGTCCTTTTTCGTCCCTTTCAATCTCAATATATTTTTCTCCACTTATCAAACTAGTGATGCTGTAACACAACCAAACGGTCTCATATCATCTGTAATAGTCGTATAAAACTATATATCTTGTTCACATATTTCAGTCTTCCTTCGAATACCATCAAAAAGTTATTTGAGGCACTACTCAAAATATCAATTCCGATTTGGAAACTGATTTCAAAAAGAAAATTGAACTAATTGTGTAGATATCACCAATATTCCATGTCCTAACATCTTATTTTACATACATTTTACTTCTAAGATCTTCCGTTATCATTCCACTATCAGAAAGAATGAGCCGAAATTACGCAAGAGCTCTATTATCCTGCGACTCGATTTTTGACTTCACCTGATGAATCTGTTTTCCCAGGTAAAATTTTTAAACTGTTTTCGTACTTTCGGACAAAATTGAAGAAGTGGTAAAATAGCGCGCAGGCGAGATGCATCCTGAATCCAACACTGTAACAAACATTAAAATCTAATATTAAGAATCGTGACATGTCCCAGCTTACTTAGTAAGTTATATTGATATAAAATGATTCTGTTATATTTGTATAAACTTGAAGATTGGAAAAAGTAATTCCCGGTGCGTCATTTTGATACAAACTACGTAAATGATAATGTAAAAGGATGTAGTGTAAATCATTGTATTGTGACATATGTATGTATTTTTTAATGCATTAAATTGTCATGAAAGCAATACAACTTAAACCCTTAGACAGGAACACCACACTAGAAGAGGAATATCCGTCTATGAGGGGGATAAATTATGTTTTGTTATAAAGTTCGGCAACTTTTACATTTCTACATTAAGATACCATTTTTCTAAACATCGTACACGCTTATCAGTAATATTTAATCGGGTAGCAATTCAATTTATAAGATTTATATGCTACTAATAAAACGTAGCATACCAGTCACTGATAAACCTCATATTTGGGAATCAGAATGCAAACGTATTAAATCGGCGATCCTCATCTAGGTGTCGAGAATAGGGATGCAACATTGATGTTGATATTTTCAAAACATAGATTTTGTATAGACACATGAACATATTTCGTAAAAAATGAAACATTTATAAAACCTGATGTTTATTATCGATGTGCTTGATGAGTTGTTGTGAATGAAAAGAACCGATAATCACAATTTTATAAAAAAGTTAAAATATGAAATAATATTGCATTATACCACTGTCAATACATGTGTTCGAATAAAGCGAACGGTGATTGTAACATCCTCATCCAGTAGACTATCTTCAGCCCAAGAAATGACCCCATTTTTCTGGCATTTCCTACGTATGTCCTACCGTACGCAGAGAGGCGGCCAACGCAAGCACTCTAGGTGTAAGGTCTCTCGCCCACCTTCCTGTACCCATTTGAGAAAGTTGTGACTCCATAAGATGACCCTGGGCGATAGTAAAAAGAATAACAGCGAAACTAAGCCTGAAAACTTTCTTTTGCCGTTTTGTCTAAATCGTAATTATAAATTAACAATCACGGCCACTGTCAAAACAAATTATCTTCCGCACGAACTTGATCGATGTTTCTAAACCAGGTTTTTTAAAGATGTTTTAATTTTGAACATTGATATTTGCATTTGTATTACTTGAGCATCATTCCTTCGCTTTTCTTGCTATCCGAAACTGGGAGGGGACGCGCCGATAATTCAGCGAGTTCTTCCCTAATAATGGCAGAATGTACGCATGAAAGACTGCGGGTATCAAACACACTGTTCAGTGCGATGATGTCTATTTGTCGGCTCCAGTCCCGGTCAAGCAGCGGCTGTGAGCATCTCTCCTTTCATCTGCAGGTCCCAATTCTTCGCGGGTCTGAACGCGCAGAGAAATAGTACTAGAACATAGATCGCAAGCCATCCCTTGTTGGACCTATCTGGTTTTTCACAGCAATAGGATGCTAGCAATTTGTTCATTGCTCACTCTGACTCGAACTGCCTTTTTCCTTTTGTTTGTGATATTGTGTATTAGTTATTCAATTGTGCCACTTACACCCTTTTCTTCCGCTTCATTCTATCATTCCAAGCATAATATCCTTTTCTAGAGATTTTGTTCGACTCATAGTATGTCAAAAATATTTTATTTTCCAATTTTTTGGCTTTGGCTTTTAGAGAAAGTTCTGTTTTCTTTTCAAAATTTCGGCATTTATCTTTTTGCCCTCCCATTGTACGTAATATTTTCTTCTGTGTCCATACTTCAAAAGCATCTTCCTTTTTTCGGCCTATCTCAATGTTCAGCTTTTACACCCACACAACAGGATTAGAAATACCATTTTCTCGATTATTTGGATTTTGGTCTTACGCAAGGCTTGATTTCTGACGGAACACGACGGAACGGCGTTCCTGTATCTCGCTGATAATTATTACATTATATTATAAACATATAATTATTTCTATTAAATTAATAAATCATTTTGAGCGCGTTCCGGGATCTAAAATTTTAGAAATCAATCACTTGATATGCCTGCATATTTTATGAATTTGTGTAATTTTCTTTCCACTTCTTTTTCTAAAATTATTCTTCTCTTTAGTTTTTCTGTACAGTAACCAGAATGTTATTGTAATTCATAAGTATTTAACTTCGCCTGCCATGTATATCACTTCTCTGTTGATGTTCAGGCTTCCTTTTTTACCAGTTGACATAAATGTTGTTTTCTTTAAATGTAAGTTCATAGAATATTTAAATTTTATATTAATAATATATTTAGCTATCATTATTACATAATTCAGAATTATATAAATAAAACATCTGCATAATTTTGATGACATAACATTTTTGCGTTTTCTCGAAAAGGAGTAAAGTGGACATGTCACGTTTTGAATGTTTGCTCCTCATTTCGCGCACCTTTCTATCCAAGCCCAGCGCCCCCAAGGCACGCGCTCAAGTGTAGTCACCCTTCTGAGCTGGAAGCAGGGCCGCACCTCTGGCACACTGCTGTTCTGATAACGTGACTTTTCTGACCTCTGCAGACATCTCGCCGCGTTCTTCGGCGGGCTGCGTGCTACACTAGGGCAATTCGATATGCCCAAGCGTAGGAAGAGGGCGGTGAGCAGTTTTCAGTGGACGAGAACATTGTGCAGTGACGAAGTGGAGATTATATTTACTATACAAGAATTAGTGGAATCATTCGCGTTTCGTTAATTATTAGTAACCGAGTGTTATATATGAACAAGATAATAATTCAAACAATAAATAACAATTATAAAAGTATATTAGTTTAATAAACATTTTGTGAGATATTAACTAAAATAACTTATTTAGTCGACATTTATGGATGGTAAGCTATTGTTTTTCATTGAAAATACAGGTATAATACCCTTATAACCTTTATGGACGTCCATACCGTTATAGACGTCCTATAGAGGTATTTTACCGGTATAAAAGAACATAGGTATTTGAAAAAGGTATGTAAAATACCGGTATTTTACCGGTATCTAATACCTTTTCGGTCCCTGCCTCTTCCTCATTGTCAGTTTACACTCCCTGGTCATATTTCGAATGACCCGGAACATTTCTTTAGGTCTCCTTTTGTTGTTATGTTCTTCCACTTCTTTGCATTTCTTTTTATTTATTTATTTATTTATTTATTTATTTATTTAGCGTCAAAAAACAGTTAAAAACTACGTATGACGTGCTATATTTCTTGAAGAAACTTTTCTTTATCTTGTCTTGGTCTACGCTGGAATACCCTGCTGAGTTCTCTGACTTTTATCTTTTGCTTTCTTAGCAGAGAAATATAATACTTGAAAAGAACGAAACATTAGGACTTTATTATTATTATTATTATTATTATTATTATTATTATTATTATTAATATAAAATAATAATAATATAATAAATAATAATAATAATTACGCGAATGGAGAGGAACCGAAGGTAAAGTGTTTATACTCGTACTATATAATCCTTCGAATCTTCACTTCGATGACTGAGTTTCCAAGATTTATAACAATTGTGAGACTCCATCTTTATATTTCACGGTGAAAATCTTGAAATATCTCTACAGGTCTGATTCAGTTTGCCCATTGTGAAACCATGGAGCAGGTTGTTACTGTGTGAGAACCTCTAGGCACCGGCGGGCGTTCTTTCAGCGCCCGCCGCGAAAGGGCTAGGCTAAAGTGACCGTGGGGGAGGGGTTCCGGGATTTCCAAATCCGATATGGCACTGGGACAGTGGTTCTCGAATATCGTTGCGAATGCTCACTCCAAGTTCACTGGGGGAAGGGGGATCAGGTATTTTTTCCGAAATTTCACTTTACGCCGCTCCTATTCATCCGATTTGCATGATTGACACGGCGTTGGATTCAGGAAGCACGTCGTCATCGCGCTATAAGCCCACATTTTTTAATTTCTTCCCGAAACTATGAGAAATCATTTTAATTTTTTTTTGGAAATATTTTTTGAAAAAACGGCATCGTAGCGTGAATTCTATTTTAAAAAGGAGTCCAATGCCGTTTACAGATCGAAAATCGGACAATTTGTTCAGACGTTATCGGTCTAGTAAATTTTGCTTATTTTGGTGCTGCCACGTGGTGGCGACAAATGGAACTAGTGTCGGTACATTTAGCCTTAAACATCTCCTGGATTGGGTGCAGTCTTGAACATGTTCGCGAGAATCCTTCTCCATACCGTCTTATATCTTTGTGAATAGAGTCTAGGCATGTAATACCATGAATATTTGGAAACATTTCTTGGCAGTTTCCAGTGCCTACTACTATAAAAAGTAATGCTGATGGCGTATCCACGTATTTAATTGCCAATATAAATTTTCTAAATCTCTTAATTAAACCCTCAACTATCCCCGTTATTTCTGAGGAATCTTTAGACTTCTCAAAAAAGCGTCTTGCTGAATTAACATCTTTGCTATTAACATTATCTTGTTTGGAAAGCTCTATATTCAGACTCATTTTTATTTGATTTGCATTTGAATGAGTTTCTTGTCCATATTGAAACTGTAGTTACAGTATTATTTCATTAAAAACAATAGAATACTAATTTAGTAACATTTATAATGTAATAGAAATAATTGTTGGTATGTAACATTCTTCCTGAGAACGAGTTTTGATGCCACATATTATGTAAATATTACTTTATGTACAATTTTTAATGAAATAAAATGTGCGTAATCCAGTTCAGAAGATGTAATATGAACGTAAATATTATGTTCATGTAATATTAGTGAATAGTCAGAATTAATTACAAAAATTAAAAATATTCATTTTTTTTGTTTACAATATTGAGTAAATTTGTTATTTCAGTAAAAAGAATCAAAATTTTCCTCTAGAAACAGCGTTGTAAAAGCAGTTCCCGTTCTCAGGACGGATCTCGACGAGTCATATTCGGCGGTCACGCGTGCTCGATGAAAAGTTAATTCTTTGTATTTACTAATGGGGCAAGTTGGGGCATGATTTTATTACTGGATTCGAAAGAGGGTAGATTCAGCTAGTAAATGAAATCAGAAACATCGCGGAATTCCGCAAAAATGGTCACTTTCAGCCTACGTGAACTTAAGAGAAATTAAAATTATTGTATAATTTCATGCATTTTAATATTTCATCCCACGTCGGTATTATGGATTAATGCATTATGAAACAAACATAAAAATACTCTACAAACCTTCAGGAAGAGAATCCATACTGCCACTTTTCTCTGCACAACTTTGTATGGCCACTACTTACAAATAAAGACGGTCTCTACGTTACTCTCGCACTGCAGGTCTACCGAACGCCGCGAAGGGTAAGTTCGGGTGACTACTGGTGCCAGGGGAATTGACCCAGAGACACGAAGTGGGCAGAAACAGATGCTCCCAAGTATACAGTGAGTCGTAGTACTTGCAAAAGTTCAGTAAACGCGATTTCATTTTTGAGGTTTTGGCCAGGATTTCGGGAAAAATGCACCACCGTGCATCGTAACGAAAAAGTGGATAAATCCAGTTGCTAAATTTAGAAGAAAAAAAAACTGATGTAGCCAGAATCCATCTTTAGTAGGTCCTTGATACCGAAAAACCGATTGACGGCAAAACGTCTATCCGTTGTGAACAACGCTAGCGACTAAACAGTTCAACCGATTTTCTCCAAAATTAATATTCCTCAATCGATCTGGCTGATGTCGCGGCCCCTTAAATTTGAAACCGATATTTTAATTTGGGGAGGGTAAGCCCCCTACTTTACATGAAGCCCCAGGAACATTTTCCAAATTTTCAAAATAATGGCTCCAATGTTTTTTATTAAATTTTGTTGTTGGATAGTGTAAAGAACTTATATGAGAATGGTACCGGTCTCATGTTCCTTGAAAACCTCAATTTTTCGGAAATTGCAAAAGTTCAAACTTTTTCCGAATCTTCCTACAACTAAAATATTACAGATAAGAGATTTTTTGTTTTAAAGAAATCTGTCCCTTAAAGATAATTTTGAAATAAGGTCATGAACAAATTTTGGAAAATTTGAGTACTTTTCGTGTAATTTTGCTTGAAAGTACGGTTGAGAAACTACGAGGTTTTAGTATATATTACTAGTTCATATTTAAATATGATTTTACATTAATATTATACAGATACAGTGAATAAACTACTACGTACACCATTTTTTCATCTAAACGATGTAGAAAAGGATTTTTTTGGGACTATGGTCGACCTACTCCTACGTCGAGTACGGTTGTACTTAAGTAACAACTGCTGCCGAGGAAAATGCAGTTTTTCCTGGTATTTATCATTCACACATTGCTAACAGGTAGTGAAGTTAAAGCTAATCTTTATTGTTGGCTATATCAATCAATTATTGTCAATCAAGGGGTGGTACTTCGAATAGAGTTGGATCTTTTGTTATGAAAAATTTACCAAAATCTATTCAAAGACATGAAACAACAGATCACATATGTATGAGTAACTCAGTGAATGTAGCTTCACTATGCACATGTTTTGTTGAGCTCTCCTTTTGCTTGTAGTGGTTGGAGTAGAGCTGGCAGTGAGTTACTAATTTGTTAGCAATGCAAAAAAAATTAAATTTTTAATTCGTTTACCATTGCAAATACGTTTTCTATAACTTGGGAATGAATATATAAAAAATATATATAAGTAAAACAAGAAATGAATCCCTTAATTTTCTTTACCAATAATATATTATAATTGAAAAAGCCAGAAAGAGACCACAAAAAAAAAAAAAAAATACCATTCAGTTTATTCAATATATTATAAAAGATTTTTGAAAATTTACTATAAGGTGAGCTTTTAAATTTTATAGTTTATTTACATTTTTAGAATTGTAGAAATTTTAGGGAATCATTTTGTGTAGCTGTAAATTGTTTTGTTTATAATTTTATGTTAACTTATAGAATCTGATGATGAAAAGACGTTACATCCCCCAAAAAAATTCCAAATGTTAAAAGAAATTTTTGTAATAAAAAATTAACATGAAAGAAAGCAGATAGTGAAAGATTCAAGTGTCTTTGAAAATTGGCTAGAGACATCAAATTGTATCTAAAACATGTTTTTTCTCCTTCATTTCCAGGACATGTGCATCAACTGTGGCAAATGTTACTTGGCCTGCAATGATTCTGGATATCAAGCAATCACATTTGATCCTCAAACACACATGCCACATGTTACAGATGATTGCACTGGCTGCACAATGTGCTTATCTGTTTGTCCTATAATGGAATGCATAAGGTAACTGTCATTAACAAATTTAACAATTTTAATTAACAATTTGTTGTCATTAACAATTTTAAATCAACTGCCAGAATCAACTTCTTTCTTCTGTTTATTGATCTATAACAGTAATAACTACCATTATCAACGTTGATCTATAAAAATATAATAATGATCAAATATGAAAATGCTTGTTTCAAGAAATTTCAGGAATTTCAATTTTCAATTATTTCTATCAGTTTGATGACATACATCAAGAATCTTCCTTGTTGTATCAGAGTGCTATGTATTGTTATTTTACAATGTGATAATAATGATGAAATACTTTTTAATTTCAGTATGGTGCCAAAGACAATTCCACATATTATCAAACGAGGTATTCCAGTTCACTAAATTCATAGCTTCTTCCAAAAATAGAAAACTAAAAATTAAGAACGAGTGTAATGATTGTTACAGTATAATGTATTATGATTTATGAGCAAAAACAAAAATACAATCAATCAAAATATTAACATTTATCAGTCTATTTTTCATTACCATCTCTAGCACCAAACAACCATTATCCATCTTTACGCAAAGGTATTCCAAATCCCCCAAAAAATTATGCATAGAGGCACAGCTTGTAAATTCTGATGAAAATTTTCTAAAACAAAGTTAATATGAAGTAAAAACATGTGAACGTGCAGATTGGATATTTTCCATTATGTTTTTAATTTTAATTAACAAAAAATTCATTATTACAAAAAATATCAGTTTTTATTTTCTGTTATTTACTTTAATGTCCTACAAAAGAATTAGCAGCCTTTAAGGAGTTTTATGAATCTAATTGATTTTGTAACTTTTGAGGGATACTTATTTATAATTTTTTTATCTTCACGTACGACCAGTAAAATTTGATGAAGTTTTCCTTTAAAATATCATCGAATTTCTGTCAGGCAAGTTTCTTCAGGAGAAGCCAGGTCTCCACCACAATGTGCTTAACTTTCACTGCAAACTTACTCTGTCCTAGATCTTTCTGCAATTTTCTTCGTATGATGTTGACCTCTAATTACAAGATATGCTTACAACTTTCACCTACATCAATAAAAATAATGATTGCACGTCATGAAACCTACATTGTAAAAATCACTAAATATTTCTTTCTCACTTCATTTTAGTTTGTATGACACTAATTTTTGCACGTTCATACTAAAATGGTTCGCAGTTGTTTCTCAGGACTGAGGTTTCCCTCCTCATTCACATGTTCTTCACCCCTTGCTTTTTGCTTTTGGGGAGGGGGGGGGGGGGTTAAGGTCACATCAACATCTTAGGTCATTAGCGACCACTATTGCTGTTAACGGTATGGTAACTATGTGGATGAAACAATATGGTGATTGATGATAAGGGGTGAAAGGACGAACACAAATACAACCATGCCCGAGGCGGGACTCGAACCCGCGACCCTTCGGTCCGAGATCACTACGACACTACTGCCTTAGCGATCTCGGCCACCGGGCCGGCCCTTGCTTTCTTGTCTTTATATATTTGAAATGAGCATCCAGCCCTTAAACATGTGGGTGGATGGTTGGATCATTTCTGGTGACACTTAAGGAACAATAATGCAGCATGAACAATAATGCACTCTCTTCTTCTTTTTTCTTTTCATTTTCAAATTTGAGGGTTGGTTCCTTTCAGTAGAATATGGCCCAATTATTCTGTTGGGGATGAAAATGGTATCCCCAGTTCCACCCCACTCAATGGGGTGAAAACGAGATCAAAAAAACCTATTTCATTACCAACAGAATAATAATTTTATTTTTGATGTTGGGAATAAAAGAAAAAGGTACATATCAAAATGTGTAAATTTGTGCCTTCTGAGGAAAAATTAAATTTTCCCATTTTCTTCCCATTTGATGGTAATAAAACAGCATAATAAATATAGCCTATACACAGAATAGCATTATTTTGCAATACAAATGGGATAATTAAGAAAATTTTAAAAAATAGTCCTTCCTTTCTTTCTTAGCAGGCACTTTAAGTATGGTGAGTACAGTGCTCACACTTAACCTAGTCACACAAGTAGGCTTGACATAAAGAGGGTTAAATTAATAGAAGTAAATCCTTATTAGGACATACTCATTCAACGCAAACTTTGTCACAACATTCACAAAATTTGGGCCCCTAGAGAGGAATGTAATAAATAGAGCCTGGAAGTTTGTCTTCTTATTACTGTTACTATTTTAGCTTTTGAACAATAGGAATCACTTAATTGTACTTCTACAATTTGCTTTCGGTTCTCTTTAGTCTTTTTTGTCATCTAATTTTTTTCTCCCAGCACCAATCTCAATAAAGATGGAAAAATACCTGTAAGCCTGGACAACATAAAGGTATGGTATTTTGTTTTTCTTTTTTCTGTGCAAGCAAAGGTTCTACAGCCAGGTAATGTTAAAAATCTAAATGAAAAGGGAAGATGATACAAGTCAAAATTTATTAATTTTCCACTGAGCTGATAGGGTTTGTTCACTCACGAGGACTCTCATCCTACGTTTAAGTATGGTCTCGGATCCCTTTTGAGGACAGACTTCTCTGTACATGATAGGCCCCTCTCAGTGCTGGTGATTACGTAAATGCGATGAACGAAAAATACAACTCTTGTTTTCACTAGTGCCATTTTAAAATTCAGAAGGGAATAGCATTCCAAAGAGGCAGTGCCACCAGTAAAACAAATACTGGATGGTTATATGGACTCAAGATTACAAAGAAAATATTTTCTTTCGAATTTTTCAATCATGTCGCAGGATGCAACCTCTAAGAAGTCACAAATAAGCAGTCATGAACTTTACTAGCATACTACAGTAAAACCTAGGACGGAACCTCTGTACAACGAACCTGCAATTCTGGATACTTTTTTTATACTCAAACAATTTAATATGTGAAAATGACCTCTGAAATCTAATATGGAAATGGAATGGTTTTATGGAGAATGTACCTAGATTATTACTTGACTAAGAAGGAAATTTATTTTTAAATTTCTGACACTATTGCATGGCTTTGGCATGGCAGTGAGGTCTGTCCCAAGAAAACAAGAGTGAATAACAGGTTATTCCTCTAAGGCTTGTGTCACATGAGCGTTGCATTGATGCGAGATACAAAATGCATGCCATAGATTAACACTATCTTATACGGAATGACCAAAGAGCTGTCATATTGAATAAGATAGTGTTATTCTATGAAGCACGTTATTTAACACATGTCAACACAACACTCGTGAGCAAGGGTCCTTATACCTACTGTCAAGGAGTTTTTGACAAACATGGTAATTGTTTCAATGCAACTTTCTCACTTTGGTATGATTTAGAGGTTGCAACAAGCGCACTCTAGCTACCTCTTTGAATCCTTAATCCTCATCCACAGCCCATTCAATTCTCGAAAGCATCAGAAGATTGTCTTACCTGTATACAAAAAATGACAGCTAAAACACCAAATTCAAGTAGTTTACAGAAAAAATTTGGAGCTTTAATAAAAAAAAAAAATTTTTAAAAAATACAAAATTGCTCCAAAATTTAATCATTTTGATAAATTACAACCTTATTTAAAGATAAATTTGGAGAATCACGATTCATCTTCAATTTCATAGTAGAAAGACTGAAAGAAAATTTGAACTTTTGCAATTTCTGAAAATTCAATGGAAATCAAACCTGTACCAGTTTTTATATTATATATATACTTGCTCCCAAGACAAAAAATCTGGGGACATTTTGCAAAATTGAGAAAAGGTCTTAGTGGATACATGTGAAATCCCCCCCAAAACCAAAACATCCATTTCAAATTCAAAGGACCATGACATCACCCACTCGACCCAAGTATCAATTTTGGCCCGCCTGTGGTGTAGCCACTTGTTATTCATAGGCTGATTAGTTTAGTTGCGAACCAATTTTTTTGGCACCAACCCACAAAACCTATTTTGATGGCACAATTTAGACCAAATAATTTACTTCATATAAAAACAAACTTCGGTATTAAAGACCTGAAACTGTGCCAAAATTTTTTTTCTGCAGCACAATGTTCTGTATACTACACAAGTAAAAAAGAAATGCAAGAAAGTGAAAGCAACATGGTACTAAAAAAAAAAAAATCAAAGAAATGATCAACTTTTATATTCAGAATCTAAAATATCAGAAGTTTTAGAATAAACATATTCAAACAAGTTCTTACATCAACCTACAATTTTTTATATTATAAAGGCAAAACATCTTCGGGGATGAAGTCACCTTGACAAGCTATTTTATAACCTTTACAAGCATTTCAACACCTTCACCTGACAGCACAATCCCAGGAATAAAAGAACAGGAATTCACGAAAAGAATGGTACGGAAATGTTTGAAAACAGAACAAAAACATCTTAATTTTGTATTACATTTATTTATAAAAGAAAATGTGCAGTGATAGATTATATAAAGACAATTTTACATTGAACTATTTCATGTATGGCTTTTAGTTGCATTCACAGAAATTTTTTCAAGTAATCCAAAACAACATACAATATATCCCGAATAAAATTCTAAAACACGCAAACAATGTTTTATCATGGATGTCTTTGAGTACACAGAAAGTAACACTTCTTGAATCAATGGTACAGAATTGTCCCTTTTCTCTAACCTGCCATTTCCTCCACATACCGAAGCAGAATAATGAGTAGGGAACAAGTGCTTCTCGCATTATAAAATTTTGTTTTAAGTTTAAAGAAACATACCAGTAACTTTTCAATACCCAATAAGACTAATAATAGCTATCTGTGATGGAACGTCACACACTACGTACTTCCATTCAATTACTTCCTTAAGACATGGGGAGAAAACAAAGGTTTGCTACTAGATAACACACATCTACCACATTTAAAAATACAGATCTATCAAGTCCATTTTTGGCAGTGACCTGATTCTGAAACATACTTCAATTAAAAAGAATCACTCAAGCCAAACAGTTGGTTTGACTGAAAATACTACACTTAAACCGAACAAAGCGTGTTTTCTCTTACAACTAATAGAGAACATCTCAGTAAAATTTTTGTTATGGTTAAAATTATCAGTATATTTTTCAGTGTAAACAGTTTTAATTATGTCCAACAGAGAACAATGGTAGTTTGAAACAGATGAATGCACTATTCAAGGAACACTGGAGCTGGCATTGTCAATGTTACACTCGAGCTCATGGGTCACCGTCAGAAGATCACTGAATAAGAGCGTAGTTCCATAACCTCCAGCTCCCTGTGCCCAGGACTAAAGTTCACCAGTTCTTGCTGGAGCAATGTAGACTATTTCCAACACTGCCCACCAGTTACTTATTAACTATGGAACTTAGATAGTACTTTAGTTTTTGCAGGTCATTAACATTACAGATATTTGTAATAACAGTCATTTGAACTGCACCACCAAATATTACTAAAACAGCTTTCTCTATGTTGATTCACTTTTAACCTATGAAACTGCCACTGAACTGTACTGTACTGTACTGTTAAAAAATATAAAAAATTATAAAAAAACATCCTTCAGCTTTTGTGATCCTTTGAAATTACATAGATTGAAATACTTGTACTTGGATTACAAATTTATTCAAAGCTACAGGGGATCGTACACGAAGAGTGTTCAATGTATTTCATATATAACTATGCATAAATGGGAAAAACATGAATTACTCTATGTAAATGAACAAACACAAAAATACCTCAAATGTTATGACAGAAAGCCATATTAAGATACATAAATCACTCCCTGACAATCTGTTTAGAATCAATGCATAGGACATTCTAGAATGAGCCACACGAACAAGTCAACTTTTTCAATTATTACCCGAAATACAATAGTCAAAATATTGAAAACATTTTGGCTCTACACTCAAAAACATTTCAAAATTATGAAAACCCTTCATACACATTCTAGGCCACATGTAACCTCAACTTGGGCATTCTCAGTGCAAAAATTCTGTTCATATAAAAACACACAATGTTCCAAATCTGCTACCACAACTTCCCAGTTACATTGATTCCACTCTCATCTGTCAGGCATGTAAGTCTCCCCTGCTAAGCCTTCCAACAGCATGATCCTCCTTCCACCTTAATCCTCACCCTCCTCCTCTTCCTCTTCCTCCTCGACCTCCTCTTCCTCACCAGCAGATTCTACTTTCTTCTCCTCTTTTCGGGGACGTCCACGTCCTCTGCCAGTTCCTCCTGCAGGCTTCTACAAACAAGTTGACAAGTTTATAAGGGGGTTTCATCAAAGCAGCAGGATAAAAATTTGACAAAAAACATGAAAATATCACATTTCACACTAAGTGAAAATTAACCTGAAAATCAATTCATCATCACCTGCCCATTCTGCAATATAATAAATTATTAATGTGATTAAAGCACATTAATTACACTACATATTACAAAGTTTAACTGTGTCAATATGAGATTATCAGCCAACCGTACTCCAACCTCAAAAAATTAAAAACTAAGATTCTAACAAGATTCCATAATTTTCAAGCGAGTTATAAATGTTTGAATCATGTGAAAGGACATGGCTCAAGATATTTCTGATTCACAAACACCCCCTCATCCTCTGAGTGTGCTGTTTCAATGGGGGGGGACTGACAATGGCGAAGTTCTGATTGTCATAAAATCACAGCAGATTACATTGTTTTGGATGAAATAACTGCTCTGCTGTCCAGGAGACAACTGTGCCCTAGGCAACAGGTGTCAAACATTTTGGCTGCCAATCTGCACCGATGCCACATTTCACCTTGGGAAGGTTGTGAAATGGCAGCCGAAACGTTGGCACATGCGCCTAGGACATAGCGTCTCCCAGACAGTTTAGCAGCTACCGACTCCAGCCACTGAAGAATATTCTAGTAACCTTCAGTTACAAAACATAATTCAAATTTCAAATGTTCTGTTTTGAAGAATGTTAAAAGATAAGAAATGTGTAGTTTTAGGTAATATATGTAAAATAAAAATGGTTTGACCCAGATTGCTTTGTAAACACTAAAAAAAGCTTATTGAATGCAGGTATTCTGTTCCTGTAAAATTATTTTAACATCAAAATCTGTTCCCTACATATTACAGTATACAAACTTATTTTTCATTTAAAACCTTTTAAATGATCTTGTTTTTGTTATATTTCAGAAACATATGGTGGCATTAAGATTGAGCAGTTCAGTTGGTGCAAATACTTTTATTCTAATCCTACCACAATACAACCAATACTACTATAGTAAACTGATCGAGAGTTGGTACCATAATGTTTATGGTATGTAACCAATTTGGAAATGGTACAGACCAAGTGGAATTGTCATCCCAGCCAATATGGAAAGAATTGCTACATTCATGCCAACCTGATCTGCCAATGGAATGCTTAATCACATCAATTCAAGTATTTGTGAAATATGAGAAATACATGAAAGGGTGCCCCCCAGCAACTGACTAATCCTCAGGGAGGCTTAGAACTGTCAGTTCTCCACTTCTTCCACCTCAATACAACTTTCATTTGATGGTCTAAGTCTCTCATGCTTATTTGAACACCAGAGGGAGGAACTGGTCACCACATGCCCTGGTATGCATGGACATTAATTAGTAGATTCTTCAATTTCATAACCAAAACTTATTACACACAAAGCTTACATAATTACATCAAATAAGACAAGCACATTACACATTGTCTGCAGTTTGACCAACTTGACAGTCTTAACAGCAAAATTTAATTTCATTGCGTCTTATTTTTGGAAAGAAACACTGAATTATCTACAGGTAGAAGTGATTTGATTGCAATTAAAAAATTGCATTTGACGATTAAGGCAGTTTAGTCCTTAATGCTGAACAATTTGTCCAGATTTACTTCAGCACACAAATTCTTAACACTAGACCCTTACCACCAATGGACAACAGAAGAATTTGTGGATCAACATGACTGGAAAGAATTTAACTGAATTACGATAAAGTTTTCAATTTTTTTTACAATTAGTCCCTTCCACACACTACATAGCATAAGAGACCCTTTTCCACCAATCTATTAATGATTAATGTTCAACATCAAGCATTGAAGAGAAATTTCCTCAAATCTCTGAAGTTAATGTATTTATGCCTTGGTTAAACAATTGATACTATTGTTCTTTGTGATATACCCTATCTCCCTAAAAGCATGCATTCCTCATCAAGCAAGGAATCAACACCATTAATGACCTTCGACAGAACTAGTAAATTCTTGTTAAAAGGAGCCAGCATAGGCTTTCAAACCTTACTATTAATGAATACACCATGACTACTTCAATTTGCATGACAATACCACTATCAAGTACAAATTTGCTAATTTATTTTTAAACTTAACACACTAATAGACAATTTAGAAGTCCTTTTCTTTATAATATTTCCTTAAATTTTCAATTTGATTCTACACACTTCAATATAACGACTACATTCCACACATTACAATTTAACTTTAAAATCTGCAAAAAATGTTCTGAATATGATCTCTCAATTCCTTAAAAAACAAAATATTTGACACTAACTTACAAAAAATTGTTGTAATCTATTGAAAAATTATGTAACACTAATTCTTTAATACTTAAAATTTTCCTTCAATTTTATTGCAATTTACTCTGGACTAGGTCTTCAACATTCCCCTTTCATAGGTGTTCTCTAGGTACTGGAATGCTATTGGTAGGAAACCAAACGAGAACTGCAATGCCATCTGAACATTTTTTGAAACAATCCTTTTTCCTTTCAATATTCCTAACTGTTCAGAAACCAACCTTTTTTAATCAAAGTTTAGTAACATTCATAGAACATTAGTAGGTCTTATCCATCAACACTCATTACAAGCACATCCCAGACAGTAAAAAATCACAATACAAACTAGCTCAGAAGTGCACAAGAGGAGAACTTGAAACTTAGTCTTAACCAAATAGTATGCTCCTGAGAATGTACAGGGAGGAAGACGAGAAGACGAAAGGACAAAGGGAGGAAGACGAGAAGACGAAAGGACAAAGGGAGGAAGACGAGAAGACGAAAGGACAAAGGGAGGAAGACGAGAAGACGAAAGGACAAAGGGAGGAAGACGAGAAGACGAAAGGACAAAGGGAGGAAGACGAGAAGACGAAAGGACAAAGGGAGGAAGACGAGAAGACGAAAGGACAAAGGGAGGAAGACGAGAAGACGAAAGGACAAAGGGAGGAAGACGAGAAGACGAAAGGACAAAGGGAGGAAGACGAGAAGACGAAAGGACAAAGGGAGGAAGACGAGAAGACGAAAGGACAAAGGGAGGAAGACGAGAAGACGAAAGGACAAAGGAGGGGAGGGGAAAGGAAAAATTATTCCTAGAAACCAACCTTAGGTGTGGTTTTTCCTTTCTTCTTGGTGGAGCCCTTTGGTCGCCCTCTTCCCCTTTTTGCAGGTGAAGCTCCATCAGCCTTCTTTACATCCTTCTTGTCATCTGCAGATTTTGCACGTTTCTTTGCTTCCTTGGAAGTAGTCTCCTAGAAAGAAGTACAACAGCCCTTGAAACATCCAATCACTGTAATTTTGTTGCTACAAATTACAATTATCACATTCAAGAATAAAACAATTACAAACAAGGAAAAAGTAACCACAAAAAGCATTGGAAAAAATGACTTCGTTGTAACCTCTCCGTATAAGTAAATTGGTGGCTCTTTTCAATCTTACGATAAACTACTCCAGGTGTTCTTATGCACATAAGTAATTTTAAAAACATGATCATTTACTTATGTATAGAAGATTATCAAGATATCATTCATTCACTTTAATTTAAATAAAGTTATCCTTTCACTACAATTCTAAAATCCTTAAAAGCTTTTCCAATTTATTGAAAACCAGAAGTTTCCTATAGCTCTATGTTCATGACTTGTGAACAATAATATAGAATTGAAAATTCATCCCACAAGCTTTGTGAAGCAATGTTGTAGTAGTAAGTTTAGCATTGCAGTCTGGTTTGCTCAGTCTGAAGCATCAACACCATCAGCACCAGTTAAACACTATATACAAGATTTAATAAAGCAATTAATCCACAGTAAAACAATGGTTGCTATACCATTCACAAAGAGCAGTCCTTACCAGCTCCAAAACTGTTTGCCAAAATTAAGCTTCGAAGACAATACTTGAAAAAACAAATCTCATTTCCAGGATGATACGCCTATGGCCTGTTCATGTTCGTACAGTAGACCACAGGGTCCATATCCAAGTATTCTGGTCCTCTCCACTTTGGTAATCTTGTGTCCTGTGGCTTTAATTTTATGCTAGTTTCAAAAGTCTAGTCCATTCCCTAAATGATCTAATGTTTTATTCAGATAGCCTTATTTCTGCAATATTTTTACGTGCTCCTTTGTTGATGCAGAAATGTGTTGAGAAATTAACTTGGTGGTTTGAATCTTTTGATCTCCTTTTTCTAGTACACGTTTATGATCCAAAATTAATTTACTTTGGTTTTTACTTGAAGTTATAACTTTGGTAAAACTCTTATCTTAAACAAATTCTTACACAAAAGATGTTTTTTACCTGTAGTATCAAATGACTTTTGTACCCTTTGGTTTAAGAGCTTTAAAAAAAATTGGTTTACAATTATACAATTTCTTGATTAGGACCTTAAAATTCAAGGGGACTGGAGCTAAAAATTTTAATTTACAAAACCTGTCTGAGCTATAATAGAAAAAATAAATCAATCGTCACAAAATATTTTACACTGGACAGACTAAGAAATAATGCAGTCTTAAATATCATGAAGCATGAACAAGCATTAAAGCATTTGGGCCAAGAATTTTTTAAAATTTGATCATTTCTTTAGTTCAATAGTTCTAAGAAACAAAATTAGAAATATTCAGATTTTTCCGACAAGGGCTAGGTTTTAACAACTTTTGTGGTTACATCCACACGAGGACAATACTTCACAACAATTTATTTTACCTACTTTAGGCAGACCTCCTGCCTTCACTAAAACTTACAATTTTAATAATTGGATACAATTTTTAACCATCTTTAAGTTAGTTATGAAATTCACAACAATATGTACCATCTCCCTCATTTGCTTTGACATTTATAGGATATAGGTAGACAACACGCACAAATAAGATAGCAACCCATCTCTCTACTCCGTGTAACTTCACATGAATGACTTAACTAATCCTGGCAGTTCATGTTGAAATGTGTATGTGCACTTAAAAATTCTCCATCAGAAACGAACTCTTCTTCAGAAACAAGTCCTCCTTGAAGGCGAAATTAATTATCCATGAATCCTTGTTCAGACCATTCAATTTTAACAGACCAAAATTTATTTATTTCCCACTTAAAAAAAGTTAAAACCTGCAGTGCAAAGTGTAATCTGCATGGTTTCTTTAGCAAGAATTTGAATGAAAATATTTACGCTGTATCAAACACAAATTACAAAGGCAAATCAGCTACTATCCTTCAATGTGCCTTTTATGAAGGAACCCACTTACTGCAGCAAGAAAGTCTAGAATGATTTTTCTAATATATACAAAGAACTTAATAATTTTCTAATATCTACATTACACCTAACCTACTTTCTTCCCCAAGAAAACATGTTTAGAGAGTGTGATATGAATGAAAAAGCATTTGCTCAGCATCTTATGAGCATGAGTATTTGGTCCAAGTATATTCTCTGACCAATGAGTATATTCTCAACTTTGTATGAATAAAAATCTTCAAGTAACATGTATATTCTCATGGCAAATTGAGATTCTCATTTGTCTATGTAGTTTATGTCATTTTGTTTGAACTCTCACTGTTTTACAACTTGTAGTGTGCTGACTGTCGTTATTAGTTTGCAACAGGTATTTTTTGACCTAGGCTTCAATTTAACATGGAATAGACCAAATAAAAATATGGAAGCCTTGCAACTGCCTAAAGCTTCCCTCCATTATATAATGCTCCCGAGAAGTTATAAGCTTTATCAAAGTACAGTAAAACCCCGCTTTTACGTTCTCGCAATTTAAGTTTTCCCAGAAATTACAACATTTCTTGTCGGGCCCATCAGTTTTCGTATATTCATGTCATAAATACCCCGCTTTTATGATAATTAAATTTAAATTTTCTCGCAATTTACAACAGTCTGCTTGCCACAATACCGTCCCAAAAGCACTTCGCGTTGGAAACAACAGGCACTGTCACTGGACTTACCAATCGCCTTGCCGCGATAAATATGACGCCAACTGCGTCGATGCCTGCGCACACGGGTGACAACGGGCGTGTTGTTAATCACTATCTAACGCGAAACGACACACGAGCGCTCTTGGCGACGCGAGTTGCTGCTAACGCGCGTTGAAAGCTAGAAAATGCGCTTTATCTCAACTTACGTTATCGCGTCTTGCTTGAGTTGGGGGAATAACGCACGTCAAGAGCGCTCGTTTGCCGTTTCATATAAGATATTGTCAATCTACGGCGCGCGTTACGTGACGTGTGCTCAGGCATCGACGCAGCTGACGTCATCAGCATTAGGTAACGCGCGTCAACGCAACGCTCATGTGACAGGCTTAAGAACAGTAGCCTCACGATCATTTGTTTATTTTACATCATCCTCCTCCACAATTTCACTTTTTCTCATTCTAAAATAAACGTGATTTTTTCCCCATCCTGTAATAGCTCAAACTTCGAAGTATGGAATTCTCCGCATGTTTTGAATTAAATTCCTTTCATGAATAATCTTTCTATTATTTCATAAATACGTGAATAAATAAAATACTAGCTAGAAATCATTAGGATTGCCAAAAAACAAACATTTGATTGAGTTTGGGAAAATGTAAACTTCACATATTTTTTTTTAGAGTAGAAATTCTATTTCCCTCCCTTCATTCATCAATGAGTCCAACATTGTTGCATCATCAAAGGCTACCTGCAGTGGATTGCAGGGATTCGTGGAAGAGTCGTTGCGACATTTAAAATTCATTAGACTTCGGTAATAATGTCTTCGATTTCCGATGTTAATGTAAGTCAGATTTCTATTTGACTTTGTAATCTTGTTTATTATGTATCTAATCTAATTATACATATTAAAGCATATTATAATCCTTATTGATTGAATCTAAATACATTATACCCATAGTTTTAAAGAAAAAAGAAAAAAAAAAAGCATTTCCCTTTTTTACATTTCCCGCAATTTATACCATTTTCCCTAGGGTCCCATGAAAAGTGTAAAAGAGGGGTTTTACCATGTATCACAAGCCCCCTGTTCAGCAACACTGAACATTTAAGTAAATAGGGTCGATACATTTCGAAGGAGCAATGCACTGGAATAGTTCATTTTCCTTAGTAAATACCTGATTTTTTTTTCATGTTCTGGAGTCTTGTGCCAATTCAGGGCAAGTAACAATCACACTAGCAGTCTTACTTGCATTTACCTGCATTACATTTTGTGCTTGAATACCCCCTTTCTAACCTACTTTCTTCCCCAAAGTTATTTTTTTTTAAGTAGGAATATGTACAGTACAGAGTGCAGATAAAGGAAATAAATGTGTTTGTTCTGGCACTTAAATTTTTCACTTTTTCATTTCCTCTTTGGGGGGGGGTAAATTTAATCAATTTGGGGCAATTTCTATTATACTGTCCACGACCTTAAAAACAGTCAGGAAAATGTTCAAATCTCCACCAACACCTCACTGAAAAGGTCAAGATCATCTATTCACAAAAAGTGCTTTCATTTTAGTTTCATATGAATGAGTGACACCACTAGTTTCCCTTTTTCTCCACTGAAAAAAGCATTGTGACAAAGTTATCATCTCTCAAAAAAAGCATAATACTTTTAGTTCTATCCCACTGTGTTGCACCTCGCAGTACAACTTTTAGATTGTTATGTCCATGTCCAAATCCTTTCCCTTGACATACCTACTTACAACGAAGGTACAATAACCTTGGTAAAAGTGAGGCACATATCAGACTCAAAAGAATCTGAGGACATACTCATGAAAGTAGTAAATTATTTTTTATTCAGGGGGATGTGAGCATATGCTGTAAGCCTAGGAAAGTATTTTCTTTAGTTTGAGAATTAACACTTTTTTTGAGAATATTCTTTAAACTATTATTCATATGCTTTCGATAATCAGCTCAGAAAACACGACTAAATTACCTTATGCTCTTTTTCATTCCTACCACCCAGTGAAGCTACATTCACGTCCACAACCATACAAGGGGCCATCACTGCATTTGCTCATAATTCAGGTAAAAATCTGATCAAAATGGGCATTATTGACCCAAAAGCTGAGATGCAATACTTGTAAAGGCATATTTAGTATTTTTAGAACTACATTGTCCAATTTTCTGAATGGTAACCACTACATTAAATGATCTTGTTAAAACTATCATTTTCCTTTTTGATGGCCAGTGTTCTGTAATGACAGAAATCACTGTACAACAAGATTTTACTTGGCACTTAACCCAGAGAGTCCTGAATTTTTGTTCTATCTCTCTCAAAATTACAATACGATATTAGTATTTTGTAATTAGAAAGAAAGTAAAAACAATTTCAAGTTTATACTATTAGTATTCACAAAAACAGTCCTTCCAGAAGAACAACAGGGCAACTTTTTGACAAGGTAAAGATTTAACATGTAACTTGTTTGGGCATCAGTATTTTCAGCTGCAACCACAAAACATGATCTAAAGAAAATCACTGTAATATACAAATAACTGCAATAAACAAGAGAATCTTATAAACTTGCTTTATGCTACTGTAACTGCAAACATGAAGGGGTTCATCACAATTTAGACCCCTATTAGGGACAATTTTGACATTTCAGTTAATTTTTGTGTTTTCATGTTTATTGGTAATTCAGAGTTATTTTCCATCAAATCAAGAATCTTATGCCCTCTATTACTAGTCACTTATGTTGCATTCCTGTATGGCAGTGACAATTCATCCGTGAAATGTCAGATATACTGTGTCATCCTTGGGCTTGACAAGATTCCAGGTATTTTGCTCTACAGTGGCTACAAAATGTTCCCATCTCTTGGAACAAGTGTAAAGGGATATATGTTGATCAGCTCAATCTGTGCCTCACATATGAGCATTGTAGGAATGCAGTAATTTAGGCTCAGGTACACCAATTCTTTTCTTTTTCCATTTAAAATTCTTCCTACAGAATGCAATGATTGAACTGCAACAAAGTTGATGGCTATAGAAAATGCACAGGTCATTGCAACGAACTGATCCTGAATGAGGAAACTTTAAGCAGAGTGAACAAACTTCATACGATACAATATTCCTTGTATAATTTTATTTACAGATGTTAACTCTCTTTCCTCTTATTCCTGTTGATTCCATGCTTCTCTTCTTTAGGTTGTGTATTAGTTCAACACCGGTAAACAGGGTTTCACAGAAAATTCGATACGGAACATGTGGATGTGACTGCTTCACAATGGTTATTACCATGCCATAGTCCATACCTTGGTTTATAATCTTTACAAGCATCAGCTGCTTGATTGGGTTCAAGCCAAAGAGTATATCCACCTCTTTCATACCAGAATTTGAATCCGTATCTAAATGGTTTTCCCTTAGTGAAATATTTGCACTCATCTTCCTACCATCCATTCAATATGGAACCAGCTATTCATTGACAGAATGGTACCACACTTGAGGCACAAATTGTTTGAATCTAATCACCCAGCATTAACAGTAATGGGCAGATATTCTCCAAACAATCTGATCTCTCTAAATTGTTGCAAAAATGTCCAAGTCACAAATTGCAGTAGCATTTTGTCAAATTGCTGGTAAATTTATACTTTGATCTTCTTCTGCACCTGAAAATAACTGTGTCCATGTATTTCTGACTATGTATTTTGCTACCCGTTACAATTAACAACAAACATCATTCACAAAAATACATTATTTCAATGAGTGACATCCTTCCAGAAGGACGTCAGGGATATCTGGCTTTAACTTTTGTATCAATTTCAACCATTTATGAACATTTCGAAGAGGGTGTAAAATAATGTAAACATATGGCATGTGATTTTTTTTTATAGTAAGCTATTGAGCAAATCCCAATATATATATATATATATATATATATATATATATATATATATATATATATATATATATATATATATATATATATATATATATATATATATATATATCTCTGGATATCTATATATGAAATGACTTCCTCATCCTGGGCAAATCACTTTTGACAAAGCCACCGATTTAATAACCAAAAGGCACTGCAAAGACAAATTCCTAGCCCCAAAAAATTATACAAGAATCTTGTGGTTAGGATTTTCTTTTTATTTGTACATTGCTCTTCTGTAATCTACAAGTCTGGTAACAATTGGATGCAATACCCCAGAATATTATGCTGCACCTCATGCTACTCTGGTGGGAATGAACATTTACAACAAATATAAAATTTTTTCACTAGATGCCATGAGACTTTTGGAGTTTTGTTAAGTAATTGGCAATTGCAAATTTGTTTTGCACAGAGGCATATTTTGGGAAATTTTAATAGCTTAGTTTGTTAAAGAATTAAATATCAAATATTTACTATGTTCATGATTAATTATACCATAGCAAAAATTTATAAGACTCAATCAACCCAACCCTCAAATGGTGAGTGGTGGTAAAGGGATCTTATCCTGGACAATTGTCCTCTGAACATCAGGCAGCAGCACCTTAGTGCAATCGAAAATTTAGTGCTTTCAGTGAATTTAAGAAGGTAGTATTATCCTAGGAATCCACAATTAATGAGGTATTTAACTAAATTATCCTTACATTATTTGCAGAGCACTTCTGAAAGTTTAGCAAATACCCCCCCCTCCCCGCAAACATTAATTCAAAGGTGGTTTTTCATTTTATAACTTTCGATTCCTGCCCAAACAATGATACACAAGCCTAGGATTTTTGAATTTCCCACATTTTTGGGTCAGTAGGAATAAAAGAATTAGCATATGAATGCAGTCTAATTGATTGAGGGGATAACGAAAGGACGCAAAACGAGGCCTCTTGCACGAAGTGTATGCAACCAATTTGCCGAAGACCCTCCCAATTCCATTCTTGGGTAAATCTGGCCTGGTCGGCAACGTACCTCCTAATTTTTCATCAGCATTTAATGAACCTTACAATACAATCAGAAGAAAAATGTGAGGCGCAATTACGACGATTAGGGCTCAACGTAGTTACCAGAAACCGATTAATTATTCATGATCAAGACCAATAAAAAGCCTTTACAAACCGGCGATTTAAAATTAAAATTGTAACAGCTGTAGTTCATAACATAGTCGATTGATGCACGCGGCCAATCGGAAATCGATCGTTCAAGCTTGTGTAAGGCAAACCTAGGAGTAAAGAGTAGCTGCAGCTCAGTGCACCAAATCGCCACTACGGCGCTGTAGTCAATTACACGAAGAGGAACTACTGAGAACTGAAGCGTTGAGTCAACCATTGATGAGGAAAACTAGAACTACTAACGCGACGAACTCCTCCAGGTTCCTTCCTGTTACGCAAATATTGGAAATAAAAGGTTTCCTGCTAAAGTATAGAAAGAAGATGATTCTGGAGTCGACTCCTGAAATTCGTTCTTTCACGTACTCTCGCGTACATCGAAGTCGCCGCCACCCTTCCTTGAAAATTATGCCGGCTTCAAACCTTATAAATATTAATATTCAAAAAGTGGTGGAATCTACACAAATTTACGGCTCTCATCTTACATAAAATAATTGCTATAACGAAAATTACCCACATCTACATCCTTTATGAATACAATAAGCTATGTCACGATCTCGGAACTTGCAAATTAATTATAGAACGTTTTGGTTGGTTTAACTAGAGCTAAGACTAAAAGCCTTTCGCAGTTTTAATTACAACAAATATTCATTTAACAAATGAAAGTGTCCTATTATCTTTCCCTGTAATTCTTTGAACATTTAAAATCGTCGTGACGAATTTAAACGCTAAAAATTTAAGAATTCCAATTACAATTAAACCACTCGTTGGAAAGAACGAGTGCACCTAAAAATGACAATTATGCCTTAAATTAATATTCACTAAACTTAATTGCATGTTCAAATTTCACTAATAAACACCTGTAAATAAAATTCTTTAATAAAAATTCTAGAGATCTATACTTCTACCAAAGAAAGATTCCTCGCTCACTTTTCACTCAAGGTAATGCCTTCCCCTCCTTGAGGAATAATCTGTTCTTTTGTAATAAATTAATATACCAACATTAAGATCTTTAATGGTCAGGTGTGATCCGCAAATTTATTTAACGGCTATCATTTATAAATTAGCAGCAACAATAGGTATAACAGCCATCATTAATAAAACATTTCTGTATTTTTTTTGCCACTTAGAAATAATTTTAAAAACCTGTTGAATTTTTCCTATCTGAGTTCAAAGTGCTAGTCCAGAAAAAAATTACAAAAACGTTTCATATGACAATTTTTATAAATAAATTTTCACCTAGATAAAACATTCCAAGAATCTGTTCTCTTATTAATTGGCCAATAACTCCAGAAATTCAGAATTTACAAATGTTTACTAATAGTAAACTTAATATCTGAAAAGCCTGTGTCCAAATTCCTCTAACAACTTCTGTTTCTTCCATCAGCCAAGCGGCTCAAACCATATTCAACAATTCCACCCACAATTCATAAAATATCAAAATAGACTTTCACAAAAAGTCAAATCTAAAATATTGTTTAAATCCTTCAATTTTTCATAGATTGCTGAACTACAATTTCAAACTATTTGTGTGTTTAGAAGTAAAATTAAACTATTTAAAGTTAAAAAATTAATCAAGAACATACATTTTTCCCAATGAACTTCTTAGAATCTGCCACTTGTTCACCGAACTTTCGATTATTACTTTTCACTAGGTTATTACAATAAATCACATTTTAAAGAAACTGCCACTCAAACACATTTCACCAAAACTTATCTTAAGACAGAGGACTCAAAATTCACTCTTCCTCTATCAATAGGATACTAGTTTTAGTGACCTAACTTTTTAATAGAAACCTTTATGAAAATTCATTTTTTTCTGGAATTATTGGAATGCACGACAATTAGGAAAATTAAAATAATTTTCACAACACTACCTTCAAATCAGAACCGCCCTTTGATGGGCGTCCACGCTTCCGCTTGGTGTCCTCAGGGGCTGGGCTAGTCTCGTTGTCGGACATGGTCGAGAGAAAATGTTTTTATTTTCTTTCAGTAAAACCTGGGACAAAAATTAACACCATTGGGGTACCACAAACTATATATTCTCATTACACACTTCTCCAACTTCTTAACACACATCGCGACAGTTGTTTCGCTATTTCCCTATTGCTCTTAAATTATTGGCTTTCTTTCAACAAAATACGACGTGTTACCCAAATTAAAACAATTTTTTAAGAGTTTTAATCGTCCCGAACTGCCTAATGAGACATAAATTCCGCGCCCGCCATTTTCAAATCAAACGAATCTCTCCAAGAAAATAACGATTGTGGACCTCAAAAAATTTTCCCTATTTTTAGAGCGTTCTATCGTCAGCATTTCCTTCAAAATCTCGTAGAGGGAAAAATATATTATCCCCTCAGCAAATTACACTTCGATGTACACCGCACAGCAACGAAAATAAATTAAAATTCGAACACTAAAATGCCAATAAAATAAGGGAACCAGCCTCACAGCTCACGATCCGTCTCCACACCACACGACGCCATACCATTTGCCGTCTACATCGGAGGTCGGTGGAAGTCTGCGATATTAATTATTTTTACTCTGCAACTACATAGATCCTAGCGCTAAAAAATATATCAAAATTTACTACAAAAAATACTCACACTAATATGAATTTTCCACGGCCCAGTAAAATTCCTACGAGGAGATGTTAAATGTACAAGAGACAAATTTACACTCCTACCTGATTTTCCACAACGGTAGCTTGGCAGCAACGTAGTTCCAAAGCGTTGTTACAGATAGCGCTCAATTCCCGCGTAAATTTTAACTATTCCTTAGAAATTAAAATATTATATAGCAAATAAAATAAAATATCTTATAATATTCTTGATAATATCCACATATTTATTTTACAAAATAATCACTTTAAAAAATTTAAACAGTGAATAAAAAATTCGAAAGTGGATCACAGTAACGGCCTGGTAAACAATAAGTAGCCAATGGTCAGGGGTTTCTTAATTTAAAATTTGAATATATCGCCAACTTCGTTTAAAAGCTTCAAAAATATTTAAGAAATGAATGTAGACTATATTTTTTTATATTCGTATTTTTCCCTCCCACAAATACGGAAACATCATGCATTTTAATCAACATGTAATGGGTTCGTAAATTATGTTTCGTAGTGCAAGGACCTTTGCCTTTCCCTCGTAACAGAAATGGAAGTCCAGAGAAAATTTTCAATGTAGTTATCCTCAACGTACAAATTGATTCGTTTCTGTAACAAGAATTCGACGGGTTGAGGGGATGTTTTATTTCACGAATAATGACCCACAAATTTTTTTTTTTTTTTTTGTGGTAAATGTATCTCATCAATTCGGTGGCAGTAAATTGAATGTCGATTTAAATTAATATTTATTGTCTGAACGAGAGATGCATTATATTAAAGGGATTACTTTGCGTTTAATTTTATTTTTAACACTACACCGTGTCAGGGGGTGGTTATGTTGGCAATCGACGTCTTGCTCCGTGTGGGGGCGTCCTGGATTCATCTTGCATCAACGTTATTTCCGAGTATTGCAGATGAGAGGAGGCGTATTTGTTTACATACCCTCACACAGCGAACTATCTGTTACTGGTCGCGTTCGTAAAATCTTTGAAATGTCAGATATAAACTAAACGCAAACAGAAACACTCGTGCGAACAACTTAATTAACACAAAACCAGTTCGCGTCAATTTAATAATTTCCAAAATGTGTTAATATATTGGCATTGGAAAGAATAAAGCCTATTAAATCGGCTCACAAGACCTTTGTCCTCCCCCCACCTAAGAACTTTTTTCCTAATGCACACTTCATACTTGAATTAAATTCTTAGTGACTTCTTTGAAGCCAGTTAGCTGTCCAGTCCAACATTGTTGTAATTCTCTAAGAAGTTCGGTGTTATAAACAAAAGCAAACCTGTTTGAGCAAAAACTTTTCAATGAAAGGCATTTTTCATGGATTATTATTTAATTTATACAATATAAATACAAACACAATTTTGTACAAAAAAATATGTAACATAAATTTATTTTACATTAAGATACATTTTTGTTTTACAAGTTAATCATCAGAGTCAGTACATTTGAAATGCAAGAGGTCTCTTTCATTATTTTAATCAATAGGTGAGAACCACTTGTGTATTTGATACAACTGTACATTTTCATTCACACCCAAGAAACTCTATGACGTGTAACAAAGCAAATACACATATACAAATTCAATTTGTGATAATATGTCACTGGAAAATAAAACAATGTCTATTTTCATGATTGTACAATATAAAATTATAAAAAAATGTTTTGATGAGGATAGAAATGTTAGGTTAGGTGACATTCAATTACCCTTTATCAGAGTCCAAATACACAAAAATGAATCTAACTTGAAACATTCATCATCCAAACATTACTTTCAGAAATTTAATGATTGTCTGTATTAATGATAACAACCACTGTTGGATTGTTTGTAGCATCTCCTTTAACTTCTACAAAATTAAAATTATTAATGTACTTGGAACTACTCATATCGTAAGATACATTCTCTTGGGGGTTATTGTTTGATGATTGTTGGGGTGTAGAATGATAAATCACATGAAAAGGAACTTGATCATCCAAGGGCATCTGCTCATTCACACAAAACTGGATACTATTTTGACCAGAAATTGATGGAGATTCTGTATTATTACCCTTTTGAACCTTGTCTGATAAAACAGATTGAATGTCTGTATCCCGAGGTGTTTGAATGAAGAGAGTATGCTGAGTATTTGTGCTTCTGTTAATTGTTACACCTTGTAATACATGAGTTTGTGATAAACCAGGAATGGGATTGCCCACAATGTTACCACAGGAAGTGGAAGTTGGTTCTTGGGCTACACTTAATAATACAGCTGTTGGCTCATCTGCCTCCTCTTCTAATTGTTCATCATCTTCTGGGCTAACTTTGGAATGATAATCATGTTCTTGTTTCCTACAATGGCGCTTTTTCACTTGATCCACATCTTCTGTCGAACGTCTGTTCTTTTCAGCCTCACGTTCCTTAAGTTCTAACAAAGTTACTTCTCTCCCAAGTTTCTTAGACAAGTCTTTCAAGTACTCTGTAGTTAATTTCTCACCCTTTTCAATCCATTCTGATTTCACTGCCCTGCAATCAGAATCCACTTGTTGGTCTGCCTTATACCTATGAGCAAACAAGAGAAAAGACATGAGATCTTTCAAATATTGACTTCACACAACAACAAACAAAACCAGAGCTTTGACACAGTCCTCTTAAAAGCTCTGATGGATGTTGCAGACTTTACTGCAAACTCATTACTAATAACAACATTCAGGGCATTACATAGCATCAGAATCAAAATACCAATTTAAAGTAGAATTTGAGGACCTGATCCGTATCTCTGAAATAATAAATTAAAATACGTACATGTTAATAAAAAATGAAGTATCAACAGCGTTATTATGAAACAAGAGAATGGAACTGCATATTCTAAATTTCTAGCAACATTTACTCTTGCTCAATTCATGTGGTGAAATATGGAGATGTACATGATGCAATGTGTGAAACAATGAAAAAATGAGGGAAGAATAATGAAACAAATTTTAATATCAAAAACTACTTTGATAAAATTAATATTGATTATGTGTATTTACAAAACAATATGTAAAATTTAGGCAGAAGTACTTCAATTATTGAAATTATTTAATTCAGCTCAATATTTAAATCGCTTTTTAGTTCAAACATTCGCAAAATTGATTGCTACATTAAGCAAAAAAACTTTCTTGACTCTTGCAGAACTTACTGCATTAGTTGGGTACATAAGGTATATCATTCATGCATGTGGTTTTAACTTTGATACTAACCTAACAAAAATTATAACACAAAAATAATAGGCAACAACATCAAATGGACAAGTGAAGAGATTGTGAATTCATTTATTTTTAGTTGGATTTTAGTTGGCCATAGTTGGATTTTTTTAATGATTCTAAATACAGGTGACTGGAGAACATAATTTAAATCACGAGGAAAAAAAAAAATTTCACAACATAGTGTTTGAAGTTTATTACCTTGATTAAATTAGAATAGGAAAGAACTGTCTATAAGCATAGTCTGGAGGCTGGGAAAGAACTAGACAATTCTATTGTTCACTTGTTCTATTTTACTTGGAAGATGCTAAAACTTCATTACTTTATAAATAGTTGATTTTCAAAACACATTATCAGTCATTAAGTTGAATGTGATTACATATAAAGTCAATTGTAAAGCCAACACTTCCCACAACCTAACACATTTTCATATCCTTGCATTAAAAAAATAAATGAAGTTCAGAATTTGCCTGGCTAACTATGCATATTAAAAACCAATTCTAAGTAAAACCTGGACCCACTCACCAGAGAAGGATTCCAGTTTCTGTAGGGTAAACCTTACAAAACATTTTATAACTTTCCAATGATCACGTTCTAAAAGGCATAACATTAAACATTTAAATGGAATTGCTTGTTTTGAATATATTTGAATCTCTTGTGGATTTTCTTTGATAATAAACTATTTGTTGCTGTTAATTTTTAATTGTAATTAGTCTTAATGATGTATCTGAATAGTCAAAACGAGTATATTATAAGCAATAATCATAAAATAAGAGGACGTAACAAATATCCTCATAGTCTTTCAGAACATGATTTTGAATCATACCGGTAAGAAACTAAGAAGTGTTCAAAGGAATACTTTCAAAGCTCTGTAAGAACTTCTTTGTAGACATCATATAGACATATATAGCATCAATATTCACTTTGAGATCCGAACATAATGCTTTGGATAAACTATCATTGTGTTAACATATCAAGCGTGAAGGAGCCATTTTCTAAAAGCATGATTTGTCTTCCCTAATATGTTATCTTATTGAAGCACTGTTCATCAGGATAGATCATGTATAAAGAAAATCTATTACAATGAGATTAAATTCAATGGACCTTTTGGCTTTCCTCTGAACAGTTTTTCATAAATATTTGGGACTTACAGCACACAAATCATTCTACAGTCATGTTTACAATTATGGTGAGGAAATAACAACAATCAGGAATACCAATTCTTATCTAATGCACTAATTATATAAAAAATGTAAATATACTGGAAGGAAAACATGTATTTGACATATTCACAGAAGAATACTCACTTTCTGTATGAAAAATCTGGCTTGTTATGAACACCTTTCACATGCTTCGTTACATTTCCTTGTGTATTGCATGAGTAACAGCAAAAGGGACAGGCATACGGCCTCTGGTTTGTGTGTATGAGTTCATGCCTCTCCATGTGATGCTTTGTTTGAAAAGACTTTTGACAATGTTTACATGTGAATTCACGTGGACCATGTACAGCCTTACGATGAACAGTCAGACGAGCAACACAAGTAAATGAGCTTTCACAGAGTTGGCACCTGTAAAATCAATATTTTAAATAATTGCCAGACTATTTTATAAGTGAATGCACTTTTTACAAAGTTATGCAAGTTAGATACCTCTGAGAAGGGCACAATCCTAAATCTAGTATCTTATTAATGGAAAACTAAGAAAAGTAATATTTCTATTTGATACAAAATATTTTTAGAAATACATCAACAAACAAATATTTAAAGTCCCTAATTTGCTCTATCCACAATCTTTCCTCACAATCATGGCTCTCAATTGTTCTGCTAGGTAGCCAATTCTATCATTACTTTAAATATCTTTGAATACATAAGCAAACCATCTTCTTTTGAACGTAACAACACAGTGGGTGGCCAATGAATAAGGACTTCTCATTTCTGTTTCTATAATCGAGATTATTGATGTAAGAAAACAATGCAAAATTCCAGTAATTCCAAATTCCTAATATCCAGGAATAATCCAGGTTGCTAAGGCACAGTGGCTACCTTGTCTTCAAGGGTCACAAGTTTAAATCCTATAGCTTGGATGTAGGCATATTTTTTTGCTCATATATGCTTAGTACCATTAACCTCTTATCCTAGTGAACGTAGAGGTGGCATGGGGTTATCGGCTACTGTTTTAAGCTGCCATCATGGCTTCACATAACATACACAGACCACATGGCAACATGAAACTTCCACATTTCTTCACCGCAAGCATCCAACAGCGACCTCCAACAGTACTGCCGAAACCATAACAAATACTATATAAACGAGCTCGCCGAGACAGAGGGGAAATACCAGCTATACCATATTCCACAACAGTTCACTAAGAGGAGCCTCATTCAAAGATTTGCAACCCACATCAGGTGCTAGAAAGCAATTTAAGTGGCCACTACCTGACGGTGTGTGCCTCATTGTGTTCCTGATGATGCCAATCTGCAGCTTGGTAAAGTGTGTAAAGGCTCAGTTGAGAAGAGTATATGTATAAATATATATATCACCGTACGGCTAAATAATAGTTCCTGAAGAGATTGTTTAATGCTTAGCATCATGACTTAGGGCATCTCTAATATGTGCAACAAGCAAATGAATCCATGTCACAACAAATTCAAGCCCCTGTCCATGCAGAAAGATAGCTATCAAAGGATTAAAATTATTTCTATTTACTCAAATATCATTAATTTGCAGTTTTTTCCTACAACCAATATCAAATATTATTTCTAGTAACATGATATTCTACTGTTTTACATGATGAGATTAATTTGCACAGTTTCCATGTCATTTCAAAACTAACATCTTGTTATGGGCATGATTCATTTAATAATTTGCTGTTACATAAATAATCTTTATTTGCCAAAAGACATTTTTAAGTAGTTGAAATACAGTTATCCAATGTCCAAAAGTTCAATGCACAACCATTTATGTAATATTCCGTTAACAATCAGAAATTTGTCTCAATGTTTCGAAGAAATCATGTTTTACGTCATAATTAGTCAGAATTTTTCTCTTAGTTTAATGCAGTCATAGTGAAAATCTCCAAGCCTAGGTCTTAAAACTGGTGTATGACACCCAATAATTCCATTGTCACATCATCAGATAAGTGATTCTGTCAATAAGGGCCTCTGATCCCCCCCTCTTTTATTTTTCTCTCTCTCTTTTTCTTTAAATATAGAAAATATTACCAACTCACAAGCACAAGAGCATGAAACATTCAAATTTATCTATTTACAAGATCTAATAAGAATCTCACAATGTCATGCCTCTGCCCAATCATCATTTGTTCATGATTTCAACATACTACTCCATGTCAAATACTTCTTCCTCAATACAAGTGTAAATTTAGGTTTCTCTAATGGATAACATGTCTAAGAAACAAACTCTTAGAGCCTGAAAGTTTATCAAAATGTCTTTTTATTATTGTTATCACTTTTAACAATAGAAATAACTTAATTGCACTTCTAGAATTGTTTTAATAGATTTTTATTTTGCCCTTTTTTGCCTATTTTAGCTTCTGATGCACATTTTTTATATTTTGCCTTATTTTTTTATTTTTCTTCCTTTTTTGTCATTATTTTCCTTTTTTTTTTTCTTTCCCCAGGCACCCATCTTGAACAAGATGGAAACATATCTGCAGGCCTAAATGTGAAGGTACAGTCATTGTTTTGTCTTTCTGTGGAAGCAGACGCTCCACGGGCAGCTAGTATTAAAAATGTAACTGATAAGAAAGATGATACCAGTCAAGGTTTTTTATTTTTGTATGGATGCCAACAGGCTTTGTACATTCACAAGCAATCGCATCCTACTTTTGATTTTGGCCTCCGATCCCTTCTGACAACAATGCTCTATATATAATATAGTCAGCATCAAGAAGGATGCTGGCAATTGCACAAGTGTGAAAAATGAAAACTATAATTACATTTTCACTGATGCCATTTCAAGATTTAAAAGGGAGTCCACAATAGCATAATACAGTAAAGATGCTTTATTGCTAGAATACCCGGATTTTATATTTCTTATTCTGGACACACTATAAGAAAATATTGTGTTTATGTGCAATTCAAATAATTCCATTGATACATTTTTAAAGATCTCAACTTCCCATTTTTTTCTCCCTTCAATGTAAGCAGCATACCCTCCCACATTCCATTTTTGAAATGTGTGAATTCGAAATAATATATATAGCACATATTATGATGTCAAAACAATATTATTTCCATTGTCTGTCACATAAATTTGCAAAACATATTTAAACATACACATAAAGAATTTAACAACTGCAGTAATGTGAGCATGCAAATGGATAGATTGTGTGGAACATGCATTACCTAATACATTTGACATTTAGTTGGGAAGGCAACTTCGACAACTGTTATTAATCCAGCAAAACTCAGTTAAACAAAGAATCTGTTAATAAGAGGCAATATTGGCTGTCCCGAGTCTCAATGATTAATAATGGATATTTTCCTCCTGTAAATACGAGTCCCGCACATAAAAGTTTTGTCGCTACTGAAGACGTTCCAGAGAAATTTCTTTTCCTCAAAAGTATTAGAAACTACACATTTTTCCATGGTAAGCCAGGTCACTGCTTACTTTCACTCTTAAACATGCTTGACAAAGGCTGCATAAGAAGTGGTTTTCTCCATCTTAGAAAAGTACTGGGCAAGGATCACCAACTTAAAGTATTACAGTCCTTTTGTATTAAGCTTTTCCCCATCATTGTGATATTTCTGTTGATCATCTGGTGAACAGTGCCCTATTTGCATGGTAGTCGAACCACCTCAATTTACAGATAATCCTGTTGAGAATTCTAATTAGAAAACTGCAAAACAAAAGTTAAAGTCAACAACAAAAAAAATTTACATCATTTAAGTTGACAGCAGTAAAAATTTCAGATATCCCCGAGTGAAGATACATAAATTATATTAGCGTTTTCCATTCCTATGAGGTCCTGCCAACATCGGTCCCTAGATGTCTATTATAATAAGGTTTTTACCATCATTAAGTTTTAATCATCTCACAAAATATATTAATATTTGCAACTTCAGATCATGCAGCAAATGAGACATATTGATGTCTCATTTACTGCATTTGATAAAAAAATAAAAATTCCTAATTCACTGGCACACTCACTGTTTATTCTTTTAAACAATTACAAGTTCATTAATACTCGTGCAAATATAAATGCTTTTGCATCAGGAAAATTGTGTATGATGTGAATTTTAATATTACTTATATGGTCGTTCTCCAGTATGAGAACGCATATGATCCAGAAAAGCTGCTCGTTGTTTCACTTTGGCACCACATACTGGACACACATGATTATTGTATTCACCTCTATGGCGCATACTTATATGCACACGTAAGTTGTTGGCACGGTATGTGGAAAAGCCACACTGAAATACAAAACATGATTTACACAAAATTAACAAATCATAAAACACCCTAATATAAAAATATACATATAATATAATGGTACATTTATTAAATAACCCTTGATATCGCTGAAGGTGAAGTTCCCTAATTGTTAGGTCGTGAAACAAGAAATTCATGAAATTTTTAGATACATATCAAATTGTGAATTACAGAATGCATTAAGCTTTGTATTTTTAATATATATTATGTTGTTTGGTTTTATATGTTTAATTACTACTGTCTACTAGCAATGTACTACTGAATGAACTTTATCACTTATGTCTGTTCATCTGGTCAAGAAGAACAGGAACAAGAAGTATATGCAAGAGAGGAAGATTAATAATAAGAAAAACAAGGAGGAGGAGGAGGAGGAGGAGGAGGAGGAGGAGGAGGAGGAGGAGGAGGAGGAGAAGAAGAAGAAGAAGAAGAAGAAGAAGAAGAAAAAGGAGGAGGAGGAGGAGGAGGAGGAGGAGGAGGAGGAAAAAACAAGTAGAAGGAGGAGGAGGAGATGATGATGATGATGATGATGATGATGGTAATGGAGAAATTGTATGAAGTTATAAATGGATAAAAAAAAGCATTTATGAAAAATAAATAATTCTCATATAAACATTTATTTTGTGTAACTTTATATTAATACTGATAATTCTTTATTAATTGAATATTATAAAGTATGGTCTGTATTTATATCCAGACTGTAAACTATTCTATCCTATGCACCAATTTATCTGTACCCATTCTCTATGCCGCATAGTTGGACATTTTGTCGTATGATAAACCAAGAATAATCTGTTTTATAGGGAATTTTATTTCCTATAAGTTTAATTAGAATCTCATTTGACACACAACACACAGAAATTGAGATATTTACGAAAAACAATTTTTTGTATATTTGTAACATCAAATATCACTAAGACTATTAGTCTCAGAAAAAATGTTAAGAAACAATTTTGTGGGACATTTTATCTCTTCATATTTTGTAATAAGGTTATTCCATATAAAATGCATAGGAATCAAGATATTTGCAAAAAACAATTTTTGAGACCTTTGGCTTCTAATATTTTGGAGTACACATGTGATATTGATTTGAACTTTTCACCTCTTTTATAAATTGTAAAGCAAAAGTCGCAACAAAAATTCAGCTCAAAAGGATTTTTTCTGCACACACAACTATTTTTACAGGATTATTGAATGATTTACAATTTTTTCTTACTTACTGTAGCACATATATGCTTGTTGGGACGTTCATGTACGCCTTTCACATGTTCATGCAGAGTTGAATCTTTTGTAAAAGCTTTCCCACAGTACTGACATTGGTGGCAGCGTTCTCCAGTATGCAGAGTCATGTGTCGCAATTTGTCAACTTTAGTATAAGCACGATAGTTGCAACCATAATCACAAGGAAAATCACGCTGACCTCTATGTCGTTTCATATGAACTCCTGTAAAACAGCAACAATTCAGATACATGAGCATTAATTGACTAAATTAATCAGATACAATACAGACGAGCAACAATAAAGACGAGATATAAGATACAATACAGTCAAGCAATAGTATGTTAACATGTGCCCAGTTTTTACACCAAACATTTAATATCTGTCACATTAATTCGGTAAATAATTACAGTATCAGTAAATATAAAGAAAAAACTAAAATGTAACTATCATATTATTAGGTTTCCCGATAATCTTACAGTATTATTATCTAAGTGCAAATTTTAGCATTCACAATAAGTTATGTTCAATATAAAAGTATTTATGTATTTTATATATAAATATACAGTATTAATTTTAGTCTGTAACTTTTTATTCAGACTCAGAAGTCCAGGACTAGTCTGATTTTAACTCCATACACAGCCATGGTCTCTGTTGGCAACTAAGCATATCTCAATCAGTGAAGTCCACACAATTTTGGTTCTTGCACCAAAACATGCTGTATTATATGACTGGCATTGATGTATTATATACAATTAACTCAGAGTGAAGCCTCTGGTGGGTATTTTTGTGTTTGAAACTTTAATTTGTGCATTGCAAGTTCATAGTCAACATACAACATTTAAACATATTACTGTTGCCTGGCTTGTCCATTTCTGGGCGCAGAAAGTTACATGAAAATGCATGGGTTACATTACATGTTTAAATTTTTGTTTCATGATAACTAAAATATTAGATTTAATTATCGTCAAACTAATTAAGTCATAAGGATTCACATAAATATCAGAAAAAAATAATAATAATTCACTGTGTCATTAAAGTATTCGTAAGTGCATTAAAACCATAAAACAATTTTTTTTTTTGAGATTTCATCCACAATATCCTAGATCCTAGAGAAAACCAGCTAAGAATTGTGCCAATCAATTTGTCTTGTCAAGAGGAATTGAATGAGCAATTGATCACCTGCTATTAGTGCTATCTCACTAAAAATGTGCTTATGTAATAAATGAAATTCCATATTTTTCAGGATCATTTCTTAGAATGTTCTGGAGGAATCTGCCAAAAACAAAGAGATTAGTTCCCAAGCAGGAAACCAAATGATATTGAATGACACCTTATTTGTCTCAATTGGTAGACCGGAAGCAGTCTAATCGTGAGTGACACACAGAAGCAGGTTGTTCAATTACTACACAAAGATTTTATGCATACTCGTAACTCATTTTTAAGCAAAAGTGAACCGATCTGGTTTGCACCAAACCCATCCATTCTGATTCATATAGCATGCTAAGAATGAATAATTTACTAAAAAACCTACTTAAGGCAGATGCTTGAGGGAAAGTCTTTCCACAGTCTTGGCACTTGTGAGGACGTAAGCCTACATGCTTACGCACATGACTTCGAAACAAAATTTGGTTGCAAGTCTGGAAAGAACACTCATTACAATGTAAAATTTCTTCTTCCTCTTTTAATTTCTCCTTGCTATTACTTGTAAACATTTTCATTTCTTCATTTGTCTTACTAAATTTCCCATTTTGCTTACTGACAGTGTTGCCAGCATTGGGTTCCAATACACCTGCATCATTGCTTTCCTCAGTGCTTTCTGGACCATCTGGTAAAAAAGAAAACGTGACAAAAATATTAATGTATTTTGGTAAGTATTCCTTGAATCTTTGTGCAACCTACTATTGTATGAACCTTATCAGGTGTAAACATCTGTTCGCCATAAATAAAATAAAAATTTATGAAAAAACCTCAGATACAATACTGCAGAATATCAATTTGGACTTATACACTGAATATCAAAATATTCTTGTAGGAAGTGATTATGATACATCAGAATCTTGGTGTGTATACCTTAAAAAAATTGTAAAACACAGTGAATAATAATGAATCAGAGTATACCTGGAGCAGTTTACTTCAGAATAGTGTTAAAACCAGGGGCAAATCCAGCCGAACATTTTGGAAGGGGCCATTATAGATTTTTGTTAAATAATAAACATTTTTAATTATATTGTACACTATTTTTGTAGTGTATATATGATACTACACAATATTATTTTTAAAATAATTATATAATTCTAACATAAATAAATATTTAAATCAATTTTGCCAATAAAAAGAAGGTAACAAACAAAAATTCTAGGCCGGTGAGGGGGGGAGGATGGCCCCCATGGCCTCCCCCTGGATCTGCCACTGAGTAAATACACATTCTGTGTTACCACTGAGAGATAGATATTGAGAAGTCAAAATCAAAAGGTCTGAAATGTAGTCTCTGTATTATATTATTAACTTTTATTTTAAAATCCAACAAGCACCTCAGGCCAACAATGAAAACACATTGCATCCAATATCAATAAATTCTCTACAAGAATTTAGTATCGCTACAAGTTATACATGGAATGCAATTCTTGGAAAATTGCAGGGCAAAAATTTAAAATACTACACCCACAGGAAAGAATGTTTATAAAATATCTCTGAGATATGGGTAATAGTTTTTACTGAGAATAACTATCACTTACAATTATTAATATCATTATCATTTTTAATTAAAAATTAAAGGGAGCAGAGAAGAAAGAAAAATGAAGGCAATGACATGAAAAAAGAGACTGGGAAGAGGAAAAGAGGGGAAAGACGGGAAGGAGGGAATTATAAAAAAACATGAACAGCAAATGACAGGGGAGAATGGAGAAAAATGAGGAACATGAGGAGCACACAGGTACAACAGAAAGGAAAGGAGAGTTGCCAAGAAGAATGACAGGAAGTGATGACCAAGTAGAATTGATAAAGTAATTTGCAAGCCATAGGGTCAAATTTGTAGTGGGCACTTAATGAATCAAAGAACCCTGAAGTGATAAGAACTTTCTCAAAATATGGAGTTACTTATAATCATATTTCAAAGACATTCCTTATGGATGCAAAATGAGTGCTCACTTACATGAATGGAAATATATTGCCTTCATCAGCTATTTAGTGTTTTCTTGGCCACAGAGATTATACACCCAACATTCCTCATATAAAACTTCACAATTACATCGCACATAACTGCATCAATTTAATCACTTTACATTTAACATCATGGCTGAGATTTTTAATTTCAGAGTCAACTTGTGCTATAATTGACTGTAAACACTAGACATTGGATATTATGACACCAAAAACTTGTGTTTTAGGCACTTAAAAAGGCACTAAAATGTTTTTAAATAGGCACTGAAAAAAGCAATAAAAACTTAAAATTGGAAGAAAAAAGCACTGATATGTTTCACTGCACTTGCACCTAAAATTAGCCAATATCAAAAAACAATATAACATAAGAGAATATTAATGAGTAGGCTGCGGATTTTGCATATTTGTATATTTTTTTCCGTAAATGTAATGATATGCATAAAGCACACAAGTTCATTTCTTTTTGTTTTGTCGTATATATTTATTTTAGCATAAAGTTTTTTTTGGCCGCATTGCAGCCATCTTCAGTGCTACAAATAATAAAAATAAAAATAATAATAATAATAATAATAATAATAATAATAATAATAATAATAATAATAATAATAATAATAATAATCATCATCATCATCATCATCATCATTCCTACTGATCCCTACTGATGTATATCAAATGTCTCCTTGCAGCTTTGCGACCAAAGCTAGAGCACTGCTGTTGCGCTATGATTAAGGTTAATTTTAGTTAATTTTATTAGAGTATGTGTAACTCATTTCTCTGTCAAAATTGTAAATTGAGGACTGTAAGTTGAAGTCTGTTAATAAATAAATAAATAAATAATAAATTCCAAAGCTGTTATCCATATTGCATATTCAATAATTCAAAACAATAAATTTGTTATTGTAATTGTTCCCCCAAAAATGTATTTATTCATTCATTCACATTGGCAGCAGCTGAAGCTGATCTTGGACATCAAGTCAAAACCTTTATCAATCAAAAGAAAAAAGAAAGAAACATCTGGAAGTAATCACATCGTCTACATCCACACTCGAACCCAACATCAATTAATAATAAAATATTCTGTAATAATACTAGTCACAAATATAAGGATTCCTGCAACCTACACTGGAGGCACCCAAGTGAGGTCACTAAAGGTACCAGATCACCTTACATGCATGGGTGATCTCTTAAGGGTCCACTCGAAGGCTGTGTATGAATACAATTTATTCAAAAGAGAATGCTCATTTTAAGGTTCGATGATGAATTTGGCCCATCCTTTGACCAACAAGCATGACAATAGCAAGTGGTGTAATACAACGTATGAGAAACTATAAAAGGTAATGAAAGGTAAAATGGAATAATTTTTCTTAAATCTTAACATTATGAGATGCAAGTGAGATGAGCACAACAACTTACATACTGCTACTGTACACATAATCCCAATTCCTCAAAGTATCCTAGCATCTCTAGCAGATATAGGGACATTTTGCATTTAATACTAACAGATGACAATGAAGCCACGGGAAGTAACATCAAGATCTACAGTGTTGGCTATGTCAGAATAATATTTCTGTCTACTTGACAGCTACCAGCTGTCAGGGGAGAGGGGATTCCATTATCCAATCAGAGATTTCAAACTGGGATGATGTTACTGTAGAGTTGCCAATGCTTATTAAAAAAATCGAAATCTTACTGCATGAAACAACTGAAAACTGAAAATCACCGAGAGCCAAGTGGCTAAAAGCGCCGTTACTTGTTTGGTTATACATCATGTGCACGGTTCTGTGTCATCTTCTGGTGTGTGCTCTCATTGCAATGTGTTTCTTGCTACTAGTGATGCTGTTTTGATCTGATGCAAGAACAACCTCAAAACCATGTGTCTGCTGCACAAGTAAGTAGCGATACCACTCTATCCACCCCAAGTTGTCAAGCAGGCAGCAATATTAATCAGACAATACACATCCCCCAGCATATTTCATTGCTGGCAGACCATGGCCCTATTAGTGAGAGTAATTGATCTCAACAAGCCGTGTTACTTAATAATTCACATTAAGATGTACAACATGTATTCCAAACCTGCTTACCTGGGTCAACTATCACCAACTGAGGTTCTTCACAAGAAGGTTCTAATTTCATTTCTCTATCAATATCTTCAACATCACTACCCAATTCAGATATTAAGGACTTAGTTTTAACAACTAGCTCTGATACATCTTTAATATTATGCATGTCACCAATTTCATCAGGGGCCAAATCTTCATTGGATACACGTGAATTTTCAACTTCACACAAACTTTTTCCTATGGGCACAGATATAACCTCTTGAGCACCCAAAGAGTCTCTCTTCAGTACTTCCAAAGAGCCTTGTTGTTTCATTTGTACATAACATATACGTTGTGCTTTACGTCCTCGGCTTGTCAATATGTTCTCCACTATAAAATCTAAAAGTAAACAGAAAATTATTGCTGCAGTAACACACATACATGCTTACACAACATACAAGAGAGAACAACAATTGTTCACCTGAGTTATGACTTTCAGAACTGCAAACTTGATCATCTCTCTGTTCATTTTTGTCCTCCTTCTTGCGTCTTTTTGTAGGACGTCTCCTTTGCATGGAAGAAACTTCTTTTTTTTTCTTTGTCCCAGCAGCTAAAAAAACAAACATAAAAACCTTAACCCTTGTCTTCTTGAATCCAATTATAAAAATATGATATTCACATTTTAAATTAAAATCACAGTATCAATCTTTAGGTTTGTTCTTGATTTGGGACATAAAATGAATCTGCAAGGAAAGTTCCCCACCTACCCACTATATTTATGAGAAATATTTCTTTATGGACTTCTGATATTTTTTTTTTCTAAGAACTTTCCAAAGTTATTGATTTCACCCTGTAATTTAGCGTATTTAGTAAAAATCAATTTGAAATTACTAACAATGATAAAAATGTTGACATAAAATTAAAATAGTAATAATTATCTACATTCCACAACATTTTACACGGTTGCCCTCTCTTAGTACATGTTAAATATTAAGCCATGAAACAGTTTATGTGCATTGTCTTATTAAAAGTTATAAAGTAATGTACCAATGAATTTAGTGCACTTAGTATAAATCATATTTTGAGTTTCAAGTGACAATTTTTTTGATTACAAATTACAATTTTGAGAGATATTGGTTTCTTACAAATTTAAAGAGGAATCATCAAAGTCAGATTTAGAAAATTGATTTGGCTGGACTGGTTGGCAGTCAATATAAATAACTTAAAAAATAATTAGAAAAAAATTTAAATTGTGGGTCTCCCATTGATTTCTTTTTTTTATACCAGATACATACAAGAAACAAACCTGTTTACATAATCAACTTAGCCAGAGTATACATCTTACAAGTATCACTTTGAGGACGACACTCATCATGATCACTTTAATTTCTTTACTCACAAACAGGCATCCTGAGTTGGGAAATGCAGAATTAACAAAACGAGTTGTTAAGGTAGTTGCACCGTGTTAAAGTGTATTATCCACAAGTATTTTTGAGCTTTCGTTTTGCAACATACAAGGGGATTGGGAGTGTGGTTATTTCAAAGAGAATATTATTATTTGATACCTGTAGCTTGTTTTTTAAAGTTCTGGATGTTTCTCTCACTGGTTCTATTTTTATGGGGGGGTGCTAAATTCGAATTTTATGTTTGCCACCTTGAGGAAGGTTGGCTTTGCACTGCAAACAGGGGGACTGCGTTTTTTCCTTCAGTTTTTTGCTTATATCTCGAAAACTAGGCGCTTTATGGATAAAACAACAAAATTTCCTAGAATATGCATATTTTACCTTTCTTCTTTTGACAATGTGTTAAGGTACTTCAGCACTGAAAAATCTTTTTTGGCCATTGAACTAAACAGGAGGGCCCTACCTCACCCTATTATCTCACAGTGGTACTCTCATTTCACTATATCACAGTGAAAAGAATTGTTTTGAATACATTAATTGCATAGTTGAATGTTGAATGGGAAAAAAAATTATGTATTACTTGAGTTAAAATGTTGAAGTTTATTCTAAAGGGGAGTTACTTACATCAAGTGGTTTATTCTAAAGGGAAGAAGTAAGAAAATTATTTTTAAAGAGTTAATTTTGGGGAGTAAAGTACAAAACAAAGGAAGATATAACAGAGAAGTTGTATTGTAAAGTATTAATTAAAGAAATAATACCTGCTGTCATCGATATGAATATGTTTCAGCTTGGGCTGGATCTGGATGATCTAGGCTGGGGCGGGGGTCATCTCAAGCAGTAAAAGGTCCTGGCTGGTCAACTTGGAAGAGGGTAGATAGTGATCCCTCAATTGGAAAAGACTTTTTTCAGTGAAAATGTTAATAGTGGAGATGTAATTCTGTACACAGTAATCAAGGGACTGGCATGTGTCCACTCATCACTTGTATACCATTTGGGGCAAATTGACACATCTCGGTCTACTGGAGGGGAAGTCACCATCAAGAAAGGAGTTGTATTTGTTTTTAGTGTGTGTGTGTAGGTGTGCATGCAGGTGTGAGCACACGTGTGCATAAGTTAGCACATAAAACAGATCAACATCAATCCCCCTGGGGGTCGATAAAATTCAAAAAGGGGTCAATGATGATGAAGGGGTCGACTGGGGGTTGACAGTCGAATATGCACTGACCAACGATAGTATAATCAAGATCAAGATCTCCCTGATGACAAAACATTAATTAAAGTTATATATTTAATTGTTTTCTGTTTTTTTTTTTTTTACATGAAGTTTCAAAACATTCATAATAAATTACAAATTTACTTTGATTTTGGAATTTCACAGCATTCCAATGAATGAAAATTGAAGTCTCTTGCAATTAGGATGTGTTATTTTGCTTCTAAAAACTTGTTTGTATTTATAAAATTAAAATGAATTTAATACAAAAATAGAATAAAAATTAACAATGATTTTTTTAATCTTATGTCAATATTCTTTGTCTAATTGTTTTGTAATTTACAAGTCATTTATACGGAATATTTTCATTATTAAAATATTGTTTGCTTATATAAAAATAAAAAGAAGGGTCAATGAAGCAAATCATTCTTTCAAAAAGGGTTCATGCAAGGAAAAAATTGGGAATCCTTGTTCTAAAATACACTGGAATAATTCTCGAAAACTAGTGGTGCTAAATAGCACATACTTTCTTGACCCTTAGTAATGGTTATGTAATAATATTATACCATATATCAATTAAACAAAATAAGGTTTATAACAAGTTATTTTACTTATTTGAGCATTATGTCTTTTATTTACTATCTCTTCTTGTAACTTAACTTAAATAAATCAAATTCATAAATTGTCATCAAGACGACAAATTCATAATTTGTCGTCTTGGTATTAGTCGGCATAAAGTATTCAAAAGGCCCGCATGGGCATAAAAATTAGAAAGGCTAATATAAATAAGCAAGATTATTGACAATATTGTTACTTTTTTTTCGTGTCCATAAACATACACCAAAGAACTACTAAACAAAAATTATTTTTCGCCATGTCTTCAAGATATTCAAAGTTCATTCTTAAATTTTTCTTTTAAATGAAGAACAAGTTACATGAATTACACTCCAAATTCTCATTACTCATCGAAGAACAAACATTTCATTTCTATCTGCATTCAGAATTCAACATATATATGGGTTAGGGTACAGATACCAGAATTTAAGAAAACGTTCACAGAATACATTTCTCCCCATAGCATTTCACACAGTTTTCTCTGTTTTTGACATAAAATAAAATACAGAAATAAAGGAATAAATAAAACAAAGCCTCTTAATGGTTCCATGTCAATGTTCAACAAAGAGAAAATTTCAAAAGAATTTCACATTTCATAATCTTATCTTGTTGCCATTCAACAATTAACTTCTCAAAATTCCATTATTGCATTGTTCCCCATGGCAGCGTAGGTAGTAATATGAAATTAAAGTTAAATTTTTTGTATAAATTTATGGTACTCAATTTTTTCAATTTTTCTTTCATGTAAAGTAGTAAAAATAATGCTAATAGAATCCAAACACAACCAATTCAAACGAAGCACTTTTGGTGCATACCTGAGTTTATTTCGATATCCAGGAAAAGTATTTGTTTTCTAACTTTTACAAATGAAACATACCATAACCAGTGATCAAAATTTCTTGAGGTAAAGAAATAATTGTTAGTTCTAAGTTAAATTTCTTACCATCCTTCAATCTTCTTTCACTTAAACAATAGCAATAGTTTTCCAAACACCTCTCAAATTATGTTCATGAAGGGCAAGAGATTCAGAGCAGGCAATTATGTTTGACGCCAAATTACTCAAAAAATACTCATATTTTTCAAAAATTGAACATAATATTATTTGAAGACCTGTTTTTGATGAACACATTTCATTATGAAAAAAATGTTTATCTCCATAATTGTAGTTGTAGGAAGATGCCAAAAAAAATAAAAAATTGAATTTTTGCAATTTTCAAAAATCAGAATTTTTAATAAATATGGGACCTGCACCATTCTTTTAAGTCTCCTATGTGCTATTTGAGATCAAAACTTAATCAAAATGTTTGGAGCAGTTTTTGAGAAAAAATTGTTATGCAAAATAAAAAAATTGCCTATATTTCACGCAAAATTACATGAAAACTAAAATTTTCGAAAAATTGCACATGACAATTTCAAAATTTATCTTTAAAGAACAGATTTCATTCAAGGAAAATCTCTGTCTAATATTTTAGTTGTAGGAAGACGCTGGAAAATTTTGAATGGTGGCAATTTTTGAAAAATCAGAGTTTTTAACATGAAACCTGCACCATTCTCTTTAAATGTCCTTCACACTATCCAGTAACAAAGATTAATCAAAAAAGTTTGAGCCTTTTTTTTTTTAATTTTTAAACTTCCCCAGTCACTTTATGTAAAGTACCCCTCTAAGTTAAAATTTTGGTGTCAAGTTCAAGAGACCGCGACATCACCTAGATCGGTATGGGAATGTCAATTTTGGAGAAAATCAGCTGAGCAGTTTAGCAGCTAGCATTGTTCACAGACGGGCGTATGAAGGACCCACAAAAATGGATTTTGGCTACACCACGTGTTAGTTTTTTGTTTTTTTTATTTAGCAACTGAATTTACCCACTTTTTCATTACCAGGGCCCCGTAATAAGAGTTTTGCTGTTGAAAATTCGTCGCTTTCCCCGCAGCATTACATAACTTTCTCTCTACTGCATAAGTGAGAAAGTAAAATTGGGGGTGGGGAGCGGCCGGATCAACATGTAGGGCCGCTACACTCTAAATAACTATACTGCCTTTCCAGGATAACACGAATCCTTTGGACATGATTCACGTGATAGTTCAACCACTTATTTATTTAATGTCAAAATACTGTTAAAAATTGTGTGACATACTATAGGGGGAAGTGCAATCTAACCGGGTTTCTTGAGCTCTGGGATCTGTCCTAACTCATTCTTATTCAAGTGAATTATGAATACAGAACGGCATAAATAACTACTTTGTTACCTCAGCTGCTTCAGAGAGAGGTACTCATTAGTGGGCGTGGCCTAAAACAAAAGAGGACTAACTTCTGGGCCTTCTTTGTTTTACTTTTTACCCAATCTTTTTACTTAGATAAGGCATATTTCGATGACAAGTTTATATAATTAATACAATTGACTTCATGTTGAACCATTTAAGGGTTGCCAAATAGCTTGGGGAGCCTCTTTCCCCAAATGGACAACAATAATCCACATTATCCCGGTAAAAAGGAAAAAAAAATCAGGGATTGAATATATTTACGGAAATACATTGTTTTAATGTGTAAGGCTCCAGGGCTTCTTTCATAATTTTCCGGGCGACCACAGGCTCCCTGAATATATTTACGAGAGATAAGTTGTAACAGTTTCCCCGAAACTGGGGTCTATAGAGGAGTTACTAGGATCAGGCCGATCCCGGTCGATTTCCACTCTCGTTATTCAGGGTTAAAATCGTAGCATTGCACTTGCTTTTATATATATATATATATATATATATATATATATATATATATATATATATATATATATATATATGAACACAATGAAATTATTTTGAGATCAAAGAATGCCTGCCAAGTGCACCTGCTGGCGTCTAGTTGTGAGCCAGGCAGCGCACCAGTGTGACGTCACGCTTATGGAAGTTAAACGACCTTCGCGCCGGTCTTGAAGGACACGAAGAGGAATACCAGTTTTCTGTCTTCATCTGAACCTCGTATCTTAATTTTACGAAATAATGTGTCATTGAAGTATTCAATTTCAGTCGATTGATTGATTGATTTTTTCGTGTTTCCGGGCGCGTCAACTGCTTCGGTCATTATTCCCGTTAGTGTAGTGCATGTTTTTTCTCGGGAGATGGCGGTGATCTTCCCCCGCTGGATGGCGAGATCCGGCGCCGACCTACCGTCGGCTAGTGGAGTTTCCCCCTAACCAGGACACAGGACAAGCTCTAAGCTCCCGACCGGTCTCCCGGAATATGTGGTAATGTAATGAATGTTAGTGTAAGTGTGTGTGTAAGGGGAGAGTATAGGGCAAGGAAGAGGAAGGACATCGCGCGCGGTCCGTGGCCCGTTTGGTAGGGTACTGCTCCGGCATTCGCCTGGTGTTGATCGGAGAAACCACGGAAAACTACCGATCACAGCAGCCGGCCGCTAGAATTCTCCTCCAGACAGCAGCTGAATTCGACCTAGCTGAATAGCTAGTGTCGAAAATCCTGCCGCCGTCAGGACTCGAACCTAGGACCTCCCGGTTAGAGGCGCTGCAGTGACATCAGTTGATGCACTGAGCTACCGCTACCGGTCAATTTCAGTCGACTCTTGGTGGTAATGAATGCAATATTTAGGACGTTTGGGGAATATATTTTAATTTTATATTAAGTTTGTTTATTCAAAATGTAATTTGATGAGTGCAGTTTCTTTTGTGGAAAGGTTGACGACCTTGGAAGACAGTCCTCCTTTCTAATTATTAGTCTCGATGCGTGCACTGCTTTTCCGTGAAAACATTTCGCATCGTTGTGCATACGAGATCTCGAGCAACAAATAGTGTGATAAGTTTTGTCGTTGATCGTTGTTACCCGTCGTTGTGATCAACTTTTCCTCCTGCTGTTACTGCTGCTACTGCTGTCCGTTAACTGGGACCGACAAATCATCTCATCTCAAGAAAATCTACTTCACGTTTTGAAAAAAATTAGTATGGGATACCACTTTCGGAAGTAAAGTTATGAACATGCTAAAATTGCCTCACTATAAGAAAGAATACATTCCTGAAATATTACAGATCGTTCATTATTGCAAATGATACTAATCCAGTGAAATTTTTGAAATAAAATAATTTTATTTCATTACCATACCAACAGGAACAGCAATAACAAAAATCATGGAATGAACTAGTGTGAAACGTGTCCAAAGAATAGAGCTGGTTGCAAAGTGCTAGAGTGCGATTACCCTATTTTTAAATCAGACCGTTTTTATTTTCTATGAATTCTATTACTGCAATAGTCTCAATGCAGAACTATTAAAAATCTCCAGTTTCCGTTGGAAATCGAAGCGGTGTACACTGGAGGTGTGCATGGATTCGAAATATAAAATTATGTTTAAATAGTATAATATTAAGTAATGATTTAATATATTTTAATTAAAATTAGTTTTCATGAATGTCCATGAGTTGATTACGTTTTATTAGATACCGGTGTTCTGAAGTTTTGAAATTATACTCCCGACATTTGATGAAATTGCACCACCACTTGGGGGGGGGGCGTTGATAACAAGCGGCTCGAGCGTGGAATGTTTGTTGAAATCCCAGCTACGGCATTGTATTCTTTTTCGTCTTATTAATTCATACCGGGTGATCAGTTTAAAACGCATCCCTGCTGTTCGAGGCCCTGAGAGAAAAGAGAAAGAATTGCAACACTGCTTCTGTGACAGCTCATTTTATCGCATTTCTGCGACAAACCCTACACTCTCTACCCCCTTCCTGTGGTCTGGGTCAAACCTGTTTAAAGCAAAACAGGCTGCGTCTTCATTCGCTGTTTTGAGGCAAACTTACGGTGCGCCTTGGCATAGAGCAACGCAGATTTGGCGTGCAGGAGTATTTCTGAACGCAATATTTCAAAGAGTGCCAGGCAGTTTTCAAAGAAAAAAATTCATCTGAGTCTACTCTGAACAACAGTATCACACTGCGGTTAACAGTGCTATCGCGACACAGGGAGCGTGTTTGATCGGAATCGCAGTTACCATAATACCGTGCTCACACAGCGAAAAACTAGAGAAGTTCGGGATGTACTATCAACTTCCCCGAAATCATAATTAAGAAATTTTCAGAGGCAATGTAATTTTTCGTCCGAAAGTGCGCACTGCGACACAAAAAATTGAAAATGCGCATTCAAACAGCGGTCATCTCAGGAGCTTAAGGTTATTTTTTTTTTTTTTTTAAATTATTACGTCTTCACCTTGACGCAACGCGTCTCCAAGACGCCTTAAGGGGCGTTGAGCGCTTTAGCACTGGGGAGTAATCCTCCATTAAAGTGCATTTTATTTTTAATATTTGTCAAGTCTCGTCACGTCGCAGTCAGTCATTGCCATTTATCCCTTCGGCCAGGGCTCGACGACGTTAGGTCCCGGGGTTCCTGGCCGGTCACCCAACCACGAACCCGCGAGTCTCGAATGCGCTTAAGGCTAAATGTACCGACACTAGTTCCATTTGTCGCCACCACGTGGCAGCACCAAAATACGCAAAATTTACTAGACCGATAACGTCTGAACAAATTGTCCGATTTTCGATCTGTAAACGGCATTGGACTCCTTTTTAGAATAGAATTCACGCTACGATCCCGTTTTTTCAAAAAATATTTCCAAAAAAAATTTTTAAATAATTTTTCATAGTTTCGGGAAGAAATTAAAAAATGTGGGCTTATAGCGCGATGACGACGTGCTTCCTGAATCCAACGCCGTGTCAATCATGCAAATCGGATGAATAGGAGCGGCGTAAAGTGAAATTTCGGAAAAAATACCTGATCCCCCTTCCCCCAGTGAACTTGGAGTGAGCATTCGCAACGATATTCGAGAACCACTGTCCCAGTGCCATATCGGATTTGGAAATCCCGGAACCCCTCCCCCACGGTCACTTTAGCCTAGCCCTTCGCGGCGGGCGCTGAAAGAACGCCCGCCGGTGCCTAGAGGTTCTCACACAGTAACAACCTGCTCCATGGTTTCACAATGGGCAAACTGAATCAGACCTGTAGAGATATTTCAAGATTTTCACCGTGAAATATAAAGATGGAGTCTCACAATTGTTATAAATCTTGGAAACTCAGTCATCGAAGTGAAGATTCGAAGGATTACATAGTACGAGTATATACACTTTACCTTCGATTCCTCTCCATTCGCGTGATTGTGATTATTATTATTATTATTATTATTATTATTATTTTATAATAATAATAATAATAATAATAATAATAATAATAATAATAAAGTCCTAATGTTTCGTTCTTTTCAAGTATTATATTTCTCTGCTAAGAAAGCAAAGGATAAAAGTCAGAGAACTGAGCAGGGTATTCCAGCGTAGACCAAGACAAGATAAAGAAAAGTTTCTTCAAGAAATATAGCACGTCATACGTAGTTTTTAACTGTTTTTTGACGCTAAATAAATAAATAAATAAATAAATAAATAAATAAAAAGAAAAATGCAAAGAAGTGGAAGAACATAACAACAAAAGGAGACCTAAAGAAATGTTCCGGGTCATTCGAAATATGACCAGGGAGTGTAAACTGGCAATGAGGAATAGGCAGGGACCGAAAAGGTATTAGATACCGGTAAAATACCGGTATTTTACATACCTTTTTCAAATACCTATGTTCTTTTATACCGGTAAAATACCTCTATAGGACGTCTATAACGGTATGGACGTCCATAAAGGTTATAAGGGTATTATACCTGTATTTTCAATGAAAAACAATAGCTTACCATCCATAAATGTCGACTAAATAAGTTATTTTAGTTAATATCTCACAAAATGTTTATTAAACTAATATACTTTTATAATTGTTATTTATTGTTTGAATTATTATCTTGTTCATATATAACACTCGGTTACTAATAATTAACGAAACGCGAATGATTCCACTAATTCTTGTATAGTAAATATAATCTCCACTTCGTCACTGCACAATGTTCTCGTCCACTGAAAACTGCTCACCGCCCTCTTCCTACGCTTGGGCATATCGAATTGCCCTTGTGTAGCACGCAGCCCGCCGAAGAACGCGGCGAGATGTCTGCAGAGGTCAGAAAAGTCACGTTATCAGAACAGCAGTGTGCCAGAGGTGCGACCCTGCCTCCAGCTCAGAAGGGTGACTACACTTGAGCGCGTGCCCTGGCGGCGCTGGGCTTGGATAGAAAGGAGCGCGAAATGAGCAAACATTCAAAACGTGACATGTCCACTTTACTCCTTTTCGAGAAAACGCAAAAATGTTATGTCATCAAAATTATGCAGATGTTTTATTTATACTTAATTCTGAATTATGTAATAATGATAGCTAAATATATTATTAATATAAAATTTAAATATTCTATGAACTTACATTTAAAGAAAACAACATTTATGTCAATTGGTAAAAAAGGAAGCCTGAACATCAACGGAGAATGATATACATGGCAGGCGAAGTTAAATACTTATGAATTACAATAACAAATTCTGGATACTGTACAGAAAAACTAAAGAGAGGAATAATTTTAGAAAAAGAAGTGGAAAGAAAATTAGACAAATTCATAAAATATGCAGGCATATCAAGTGATTGATTTCTAAAATTTTACGTCCCGGAACGCGCTCAAAATGATTTATTAATTTAATAGAAATAATTATATATTTATAATATAATGTAATAATTATCAGCGAGATACAGGAACGCCGTTCCGTCGTGTTCCGTCAGATATCAAGCCTTGCGTAAGACCAAAATCCAAATAATCGAGAAAATGGTATTTCTAATCCTGTTGTGTGGGTGTAAAAGCTGAACATTGAGATAGGCCGAAAAAAGGAAGATGCTTTTGAAGTATGGACACGGAAGAAAATATTAAACGTACAATGGGAGGGCAAAAAGATAAATGCCGAAATTTTGAAAAGAAAACAGAACTTTCTCTAAAAGCCAAAGCCAAAAAATGGAAAATAAAATATTTTAGACATACTATGAGTCGAACAAAATCTCTAGAAAAAGATATTATGCTTGGAATGATAGAATGAAGCGGAAGAAAAGGGTGTAAGTGGCACAATTGAATAACTAATACACAATATCACAAACAAAAGGAAAAAGGCAGTTCGAGTCCGAGTGAGCAATGAACAAATTGCTAGCATCCTATTGCTGTGTATATCCAGATAGGTCCAACAAGGGATGGCTTGCGATCTATGTTCTAGTACTATTTCTCTGCGCGTTCAGACCCGCGAAGAATTGGGACCTGCAGATGAAAGGAGAGATGCTCACAGCCGCTGCTTGACCGGGACTGGAGCCGACAAATAGACATCATCGCACTGAACAGTGTGTTTGATACCCGCAGTCTTTCATGCGTACATTCTGCCATTATTAGGGAAGAACTCGCTGAATTATCGGCGCGTCCCCTCCCAGTTTCGGATAGCAAGAAAAGCGAAGGAATGATGCTCAAGTAATACAAATGCAAATATCAATGTTCAAAATTAAAACATCTTTAAAAAACCTGGTTTAGAAACATCGATCAAGTTCGTGCGGAAGATAATTTGTTTTGACAGTGGCCGTGATTGTTAATTTATAATTACGATTTAGACAAAACGGCAAAAGAAAGTTTTCAGGCTTAGTTTCGCTGTTATTCTTTTTACTATCGCCCAGGGTCATCTTATGGAGTCACAACTTCCTCAAATGGGTACAGGAACGTGGGCGAGAGACCTTACACCTAGAGTGCTTGCGTTGGCCGCCTCTCTGCGTACGGTAGGACATACGTAGGAAATGCCAGAAAAATGGGGTCATTTCTTGGGCTGAAGATAGTCTACTGGATGAGGATGTTACAATCACCGTTCGCTTTATTCGAACACATATATTGACAGTGGTATAATGCAATATTATTTCATATTTTAACTTTTTTATAAAATTGTGATAATCAGTTCTTTTCATTCACAACAACTCGTCAAGCACATCGATAATAAACATCAGGTTTTATAAATGTTTCATTTTTTACGAAATATGTTCATGTGTCTATACAAAATGTTTTGAAAATATCAACATCAATGTTGCATCCCTATTCTCGACACCTAGATGAGGATCGCCGATTTAATACGTTTGCATTCTGATTCCCTAATATGAGGTTTATCAGTGACTGGTATGCTACGTTTTACTAGTAGCATATAAATCTTATAAATTGAATTGCTACCCGATAAAATATTACTGATAAGCGTGTACGATGTTTAGAAAAATGGTATCTTAATATAGAAATGTAAAAGTTGCCGAACTTTATAACAAAACATAATTTATCCCCCTCATAGACGGATATTCCTCTTCTAGTGTGGTGTTCCTGTCTAAGGGTTTAAGTTGTATTGCTTTCATGACAATTTAATGCATTAAAAAATACATACATATGTCACAATACAATGATTTACACTACATCTTTTTACATTATCATTTACGTAGTTTGTATCAAAATGACGCGCCGGGAATTACTTTTTCCAATCTTCAAGTTTATACAAATATAACAGAATCATTTTATATCAATATAACTTACTAAGTAAGTTGGGACATGTCACGATTCTTAATATTAGATTTTAATGTTTGTTACAGTGTTGGATTCACGATGCATCTCGCCTGCGCGCTATTTTACCACTTCTTCAATTTTGTCCGAAAGTACGAAAACAGTTTTAAAATTTTACTTGGGAAAACAGATTCATCAGGTGAAGTCTATCAAGGAGACAAACGCCGTTTTGAGATCAAAAATCGAGTCGCAGGATAAAAGAGCTCGTGCGTAATTTCGGCTCATTCTTTCTGGTAGTGGAATGATAACGGAAGATCTTAGAAGTAAAATGTATGTAAAATAAGATGTTAGGACATGGAATATTGGTGATATTTACACAATTAGTTCAATTTTCTTTTTGAAATCAGTTTCCAAATCGGAATTGATATTTTGAGTAGTGCCTCAAATAACTTTTTGATAGTATTCGAAGGAAGACGGAAATATGTGAACAAGATATATAGTTTTATACGACTATTACAGATGATATGAGACCGTTTGGTTGTGTTACAGCATCACTAGTTCGATAAGTGGAGAAAAATATATTGAGATTGAAAGGTACGAAAAAGGACGAACCGACTGCCCGGCTTCCCTGCCTGAGAGCACGGCCTCCTCCCGTGCCGCCCTCCTCTTGAGGCCGCTGGGTTTGGCCGTTCGGCCGCGTCGAGGGAACCTCCAAAAGGGTCGGGTGACGCAAGCGTGAAGCGGTAAGGGGGGGGGGTCAGTTAGTTTTTCCGAAATTTCACTTTACGCCGCTCCTATTCATCCGAGTTGCATGATTGATACGGCGTTGGATTCAGGAAGCATGTCGTCATCGCGCTATAAGCCCACATTTTTTAATTTCTTCCCGGAACTATGAGATCATTTTAAATTCTTTTTTGGAAATATTTTTTGAAAAAACGGCATCGTAGCGTGAATTCTATTTTAAAAAGGAGTCCAATGCCGTTTACAGATCGAAATTCGGACAATTTGTTCAGACGTTATCGATCTAGTAAATTCCGTGTGATAGTGCTGCGATCTATTGATTTTTCCTATAAGTATTTTTCGGTGCATTTAGCCTTAACCTTCGTGACTTCACGGAGCATAGTAAACGCATTCGGCTAGCGCCGCCGGCTCCTGATCGGACTGCTCGCGTGAATTACTGTACGACGATTTCTAAGCGAAGTTCTTGACACCCTTCATAAAGTACTTTTTACAGATGAGGCTTTGTTTGGATGTTAACCCGCAAAACAGAAGGCTCCGGAGTACTGAGAGACCACGAAACAGAGGTAAGACAATGGTCTTACCTCTGCAATGCAATGGCATTCAAAAAAGGTTTGAGTATGGACTGCCATTTCTCGACGCATTGGTCCTTTGCTTTTCAAAGAAATAGTAACCGCAGATACCAATCGGAATATATTGAGAAATTTTGTATCCCGTCTTGAAAAGAATGAGAGAAATTATAAGATTCATCACTATGGGGCGACATCACATACTGCCAAGTCGACAATGTAATTTCTGGAAGAGAATTTTTGGAACAATAATTTCACGAGTGGCCCCTTCATTCGCCTGATTTGTCCTCACCAGATGTTACCTTTAAGAATGCCTCAAATGTGAAGTTTATGCGAACAAGTCATATAATCTTAAGATCTGAAAAGAAACATTGAGGAAGCGATTCAGATGATTGACGAAGAAACTTTACATCGAGTTGCAGCAAATCTTCTCATGGAAGTTAATGCTTGTTTGTTAGCAAAATAGCATTTGGAACATTTTTTATCAGGTTCGTTTGTTTCCGACACCAATTCTTCATAATAAATAATTTCCTTTCCTTCTTTACCGATTACTAAACTAGCATTCTTATATTTGTTTGCAGGGAACTTTCAAAACTTTTACCGTTGAGGTGGAGATAAACGGAATGAAGAGCAAAGCTGTTATGTATCACCATGCAATGTCTATCTTTTACTGACAATTTAAACAGTGATTATTATGCACTGATTACTGAGCCCGCTTTTCAAAACTATTTTTATTTTTATAGTAACATTATTTCAATATAAAACAATAATAATAATAATAATAATAATAATAATAATAATAATAATAATAATAATAATAATAAACCTTCGTTCTGCGAATCTAAAATTAATAATTTATTAATATTTATTTAAATCAGCACGAAAAAAGTGCACATTTCTGAAGCATATTTGTTGAGTAACTGAAATAAGCAAAGTTTGCTATTAAATCTACCTAAATATATATTTTACAAGGCAAGCTTCATTTACATTTAAATAATTTACGAATAAATCACTGTTCTTCTCAATACAACAATTGTCTGTTGACGGCAAAGAAGCAGGCGCGTGCCTCTCTCTTTGAACTCGTGACCACGACGGTCACCTGCATTAGTGGGGAGGGGATTAAGCGTACTTTCCGACAGTTTACCTGCTTGAAGCTGCCAGCTCCTATCCGACTTGCTCAAACATAGTTGCCAGTGCAATTCGCTCTGCCCGCTCTGGGTTGTATTTTAAACTGATCACCCGGTATAATTACAGCCGGCTTGGATGGCCGAGGTGGCTAGAGCGTGTGCCGACTCGAGTCCCGCCGTGGGCATGTTTACTGGTCCCTTGTCTTTCACGTATGTGTGTTGCCGCGGAAGATCTAGAGAGTCTGCTGAACACAGACCGAGAAGCCCGCAGGTGTCTAGTGCAAAGGTTAATATGTAACCCCATGAGGGACATGTTAAGTTCCTGGCGCGGATAGTCGAAATCGAAATCCCCTGAAGCTGGAAAAAATCAGAAAGAACAAAAAAATATTATATTCCGAAAAGTAAAAATAACTGGTTCGTTATTTCTAAATTTCCAATTTTCGAAAATTCAGAGTTCAACAAGAATTGCTTATTTTATCGGTAACTATAAAATCTCACGAATTATGCGAAAATGTACATTTCTGCTATGGTAAACACATTAATTCTGTTGCTGCGGCACGTTAGTACGGTATTGTGGGGTGTTGCTTGCGATATATCTCTATAAACAATATTCGTAAACCGTGGTTCGAGACAGACGGATGCAAATAATTCTCCTGAACCTAAAGAAACGACATTCGGTTAGGAAATTGGCGCGTTGACTTTCAGTGGCGACACCTTCACATTGTCAGTAAATACGATTACCGGAGTAGTTTCGTTTGGTGGAATGTGAGGAAAATGAGGTTATACATTTTTCTAATTGTATTATCATAGAGCGCTTCCGGAAGAGTCCGATTTCGATGAAGCAGACGTGGTGGTCATTGCCCCTAAAGTTGACGAGCTGAGTGTGGTGGAACATATTGATGAGAACGTGTGTCTCGATGATGCTCTTGTTGAGGATGTCGTTGGTACTTTGGAGCTTCATTGCACCCCCAAAACTTCAAGCAATACCAATAGTACGTCGGTTGCGGAGCCAGATGTGACTGCGTTACACACGTTATCTGAAGGACCAACGCCAAACACGTCGGTTGGAACAATACAAAGCTGATCAATGAAGTGTGTGCCCTCCTCTCAGTGGAAGAGAGTAGCGCCGTTTTACGGTAAATTCAAAGATTTAGATTCCAACTGTGATAATTTGATGTAGACATTGAAAGAAAAGTACCAAGCTCATTCGTCTTCAGAATTATTCAAAGAAATATTTGATGAACAAATTTTGACATTTATTACAAAAGAAACAGCGCTATGGGTCGAATAAAATTAAAGTAATTTTGTATTCTCAGTTGAAGAATTGAACATTTTTGTCGGAATTGTGTTGTCTGGATATAGAAAATTGCCTTCTGAGATAATATATTGGAGCCAAAGCAATGATGCAGAATGTCCAATTATAAAGAACGCAATGAGTCGCAACAGGTACTCAAAAATAAAATCAACGAATCATTTTCAAAACTATGAGCTGCGTAGAGTACGGACGATCCAGGTTTCAAAGTGAGGCTAATTATGAATACGATTCGAGCTAACTTTCCAAAATTTGATATTTTTGAACAAAATCTAGCATTAGATGAAATGATAAGATACTTTGGAAATAATAATGGCCTCAAACAGATTATTCGAAGAAAGCCATTTCGTTTTGGCTACAAGCTAAGGGCATTTTGTGGATCATCAGGATACAGCTACAATTTCAACCCTTATGTTGGTTGAGATGGAGATTTGAACGAACTAACCTTAGGTTCGAGAGTAATAGAGTATATTAAAAGTGCGTCTCGTCACCACAAAAGCGCGTAATTTTTTTTTTTTTTTTTTTGGAAACTATTCACTAATCGAGATTTATTAATTCATCTGGCTAACCAGGGTTTCAGGGCTACGGAAACGCTTCGTGAAAATCGCTTGCAGAAATGCCCCATTGACAATGCGAAAGTACTAAAGGGGAAAAAAAGAGAGGGTTGGCAATAATTTCGATCAGAACAGTGAGATCTGTTGTGGTGTGGAATAACAACATGTGTGACACTATGGCTAGTAATTTTGAGACAAGAAAAGTTTTTCTACCGCCGTTTCTTTGCCGTTTTTTTCGCACAGCATTACGTAACTTTCTCTCCACTGCGTAAGTGGTAGCGAGAAAGTAAAAATAGTACCTCAATCAAAATTGATACACGAGTACAACGCAGGAATGGGTGGTGCAGATCTATATAGCTGGTTGGTTAGACAATACCAAACTCGCATCAAGGGTAAAAAGTTGTATAGGCCCATCTTTGTAAGACTATTAGACATGGCTTTAGTAAATTGCTGGTTGCTGTACAGGCAAATGCACGGCCCAAAAACTCCCTCGCAGCTGAAACACAGAAGACTTGTCACGATTGCACCATTGAAAGTTAGTCCTCGATTGACTCGTATCCAAATACCTCACATGCAGTCCCTGAACGCATATGACGGCATTAACCATTTCATCGCAAAAAGGGAAAAACAGCGCAATGTCAGAGAACTGCAGTAAGACTCTTCGCACATATTGCATGAAATACGAAGTCACATTGCATAGACGCACGTTAGCATAGATCTAAAATCAATTAATACACAAATTATGAATTTTTTCAATTGTTCCTAATCCCAATTAACAAAAACAAATATTTTTTAAATGTCATTGTTGAAATTATGTATCATACTGCAAATTCCTAAAAATGTTATTAAGGTGCTAATGATACTCTTTCCACCCAATGTCATATGACGACGGGCTTTTCCGAACTAATGAAAGATTAAAGGAATAAAATTACAATGGATTATCATTTCTACATTATTGGAGGGCTAAATTCTCACATTTGATAACTTTTCTAAACAAATGTAAAACATCTATTTTGAACATTAACGATTTATAGAAAAACGAGCAATTTTTGAGAAAATGAGGTTCTTTCACAAATTACATTAATTTAAAATAGAAATTAAGTAAAAACTGCCCTCTTTTCCAAAAATTTGTACATGACCTTTTTAAACAGTTAATTTTTTTAGAACACATTTTGTTGAAGGACAAAATCTCTAACTTCAAATCTACTGTTCTCATATGTTCAGCTTTTTGCAATTTTTGAAAATACAGTGTTCGCCAAAAATGAATCTAGCACCAATTATTTACCGTCCTTTGATACATACAAAGAGGAACAATTAATGAAAAATTTTGGTGCCGTTCTTTAGAAAATAATAGTTTCAAAAATTTCCGACAACGCGAAAACTACTCATACTTTCAAAAAGCTGTATTTGACTTTCTTTCAGTGTTTTTAAAGAACAGATTTCATTCATGAAAATCTCTTTCTTCAATATTGTAGTTGTGGGAAAATGCCGAGGGAATTTGCTGAGGGTTTCTCCAAGCCATCTGACAACTGTAAATGGCTCAACATAAAATCAATAGCATTTATTAATTGTACTCAGAGATTTAATCTAATTAACTCTGTATGTGTTACTTACTATAGTAAAATTATATGCAAGTAAAAAAGTTAAATGGAAAGGGAGCCCAGAAATATAGTTGCCTAAGATTACCTAAGATTTCACTTCATGAAAAAAATTGTAAATATAGAAAACACCTTCCAATAAAACCTATTTAATTCACAGGTCTTCTCACTGTATGATAGTTCCCCCTTTGTTTTAGGCTGTGCAGGCCTATGAATAAGCTTATGTTAACTCAATTTTGCCTATGAATAAGCATATATTAACTCAATTTTGCCTATGAATAAGCATATGGTAACTCAGTATGAAGTACTATCTTTATGTATGAAGTATGATTTAATGCTGCATTTCGTAAACCCCATGTCACCTTGTCAGTGTAATCTAAATCAGGAGGCTTTTTGGATTTCTTGTTTGTGATCTTTCAGGATTCTCCAAATTCTGTTAAACACTATGTCTAATGTTTCCCAAACTAGTGGATAAATATATGGTGAATAATTTATTTAACAACCGAACATAGTCCCACATTACATTACTTGAATTGATTCACACTCCCATCACATATTTCTGATTTTAATATAATCCAGCCTTATTAGCTCTCAGCAGCTGACAATCAATTCACATCTCTGAGATTACAAAATAGTTTTTGTTTTTATTACTTCTTGAAAATAACTAATACCTAACTACATACTAATAACTTTACATTATTTATTTTTATTAATTTCCATTTCATTCCCTTTTGTCCATCTTTCTATTTTAAAAAAATCAACTTGAAATTGTTGTATACATTTCATTATTGTACTTCTATATCATTATGCAAATGAGTCAAAAGTTAGAAATTTATTTAATGAAAAATTGCATTCAACAACAATATACAGCAATGGATATAAAAAATATCACTGTGACAAATTCCAAACAACATTTGATGGGCTATAAAAATTCATCACTAGAGCTCGGAAGTTTGGCAAAATGCGTTTTTATTATTGTTACAATTTATGTCTTAACAATAGGAATCACTTAATTGTACTTCTGGAGTTGTTTTAGTAGATTTTCATTTTGCCTATTTTAGATTCTGAAGCCTATTTTTGGCATTTTGCCTTATTTGTGCCTTCTTCGTCATTATTATCCCTCTTCTCCTCCTGGTTTCAATCTCCATCAAATTGGAAATATACCTGCAAGCCTGGATATGAGAAGGCACAGTCATGAATGGTCTTTTTGTAGACATGAAGGTTCCAGTGTCAGGTTGTATTAAAAATATAAAAGGGAGAGGATGATGATACCAGTGAAGATTAATGATATTATTCATTGATGCTGACAGACTTGTTCGCTAACAAGATATCTCCTATGTTGATGTATGGCCACTGATCCTTTTTGAGGACAAAGCTGTCTGTATATGAAGCACTTCTCAGTTCCTTCATGTTTTCTCTTCTCTTCTTTTGGTTACACAAGTGCAAAGAACGAAATCTATAATTTTGTTTTCACTGATACCATTTCAAGATTTAAAAGGAAGTCCACAATAGCATTTCGCGGAGACAGTGTTGCATGTAAAATAAATTCCTAGTCATCATACCAGATGGTCATGTGCAATCAAGATTACAAAGTAAAGCAAGTTTCCTTCTACATGAATGTTAATGTAAATTTTAGAGTTTGAATAAAAATGTGAATAATTTCAATTATTAATTTCTTTACAATAATTACTTTTAAATGGTGATTTTGAACATTTCCTGTGTTTTTACTTCCTAAGTTAGCCAGAATAACTGCCTGTTTTGCATGCCTGTTTTAGTAAAAATATACGCCATTTTGCCTGCCTATTTTAGGTAAAATAAATGCCTGAACTTCCGGGCTCTATTCATCACATATCCATAATTGCTAACAGAGAATCTAGTGTGACATTCTACATCATAACCAGCAGGTAGGTGATAAGAACAATAGAAAGGTAAGAATTAATCAATTAAGTATGAGAAAGAATGAATAATTAACAAAAGATCATGGGACTGAAGTTCTCCAATACAATAAGGGCTTGGGCACAAATCACTTTTTGATTCACAGGGAAGAAAAGGAATGCAAATCAAATATTCAAATATCAATATTTTACTGATCATTGAACTCTAGAAAAGACTTCATAAACTTGCATGAATCTACAAATGTCAGAAAAGACAACACAAGTGTAGTTGAAATGCAAAGTAATATTATTATGTTCAATTTCTACTTTAAACCAATGCAATAGGTTTCAGACATTCAGAGTATTCAATAAACTAGGCAGGAGAATTGAGCACAAAGAAAAAAGGGGCAGCAGTAACTTACAACATAATTTTTCAACTATTTTTCTCAATGCTGCTTCTTTGACATCAAGTGGAACTGCTTCTAATTTCTCGAAGAGATCTTCCACCTGTCAGGGCAGAATTTCACATAAACGACAACATAAAGCGGCCCTTTATAAGACTCAACCACACTGCAAAAAGACATCACAATTGAACAAATATTGGATATACTCACTTCGTTTAATACGTCCATATCTTTGCTCAATATGAAATTGAGGCTATAGAGAACATTTTAAGGATATTAGTACACATGTATGTTTTTAGCCTGTGGTTATTAGAATACAGGGGTCACTGGTTAATGGCCACTGCAAGAACAATTTTTGGGAATCAGTTACTTTTTATCCAAAATGTTATGCTGGTATCAGTTCAACAATGATCATGGTTCAATCAAGAAATTTCAACTAAAATTCCAGAATCATCATCTATAATGCTCACAACTAGTCACACGCCATTCACATTTCTTTACAAATTTCATATAAAAATGTATGTTTTGTTAACACATGCTGTGTGATATTTCACCACCAGCTTGTCTGATTGAGTGAGTTCAAAAGACTACACCATCTAAATACTAGGCAAATACACTGCAACTGTTTTATTCGTTATTCCGTGACATTAAGAACAATTGTGAAGTTGGTATGGTCACAGATCACGGCGAACACAGCATGCGACTTTCAGAGCTGAAGGAGAGCAGCACAATCGCCTGTGGGTGGCAGCGGTGCGTGTTGGAGCCTGAGTTGTGCTGTAAACTGTAATTTTACGTCTATGCGTTTTTTCTACACGTAATCTACATGCAGTCTACATGACTCATTTTACGTCTAGACTACGTAAACAGTGTAGACTATTTGATATTTCAAAGAAAATAACCAAAAAAGTTTATAATAAGTGGTAGCAGTAGTAGAACGTTTCAATGTAATACTATTTAAAATTTATTTATTTATTTATTTACGTCAAAAAACAGTTAAAAACTGCGTATGACGGGCTATGGGGAAAAGTGAATTGTGTGCACATTTTCAATTCATTTTATTTTCGATTCAGTAAGTCAAACAAAATATGCCACTCTTCATGAAGGAATTACTACCATCGTAACCTAATCACAGCTACAACTGTGATTTCCAATGCATTCAAGAACTGATAGAATCATGTGTCTTATAAAATGCAAAATTCTAGCACGACCTATGGAAATACATGAAGGCCAGTGAGCCACGTAGGAAATATCTAACTCTAGGGCAATAAAACCTTTCGAAGACAATACTTGAAAAGAACAGGTAGTCATTACTAGGTTGAGAACTAAACAGCATACTGTCTCGTGTTCATTTAGACTGAAAACCTCCTCCCAAATCTGATTGTAAAGTTCCAATACATGTACGGGATGTCCTAATTCATTGCATATTATACAAATACGCCAGGAAAAGTACCAATTGTAAAACAATTAAGAACAAATTCTAAAATATTAACGATTGTCAAAGAAAAATAATACGTTTTGTCACAGAAATCAACATCAATGAAGACATAGCAACTTAAGTGCAGCAAATAGAAGGACGTCAGTTTCAGTACCTTATTTATTTATTTTTTTATTTATTTTACGTCAAAAAACAGTTAAAACTGTGTATGACATGCTGTGGGGAGAAGTGAATTCTATGCACATTTTCAAAATTCTGTGATCGCTACGCTAAGTCATATACTTCTTGAATTTTGAATTAAAAAAAACGCTCCCATGTAATAAAATCTACTTTCAAGGATAAATAAGTAGTAAATTTTAGGCTCTTCTCCATAATGTCCTTTGTCAAGGAATCCTACCGCCACAACATGGTAAAGATAATTTAAATTACTTTATTTCCCGTTACTCACATACAAAACTCTATCACCCGTTAACTCACATAACTCACACCCGTTAACTCACATCCTTATGCACCGGAACGTTTCCAGATATTTTCAAAACAGCTAAAATTAAGCCGCTCTTCAAAAAAGGCAACGAAAATGAAATTCAAAATTATCGGCACATTTCTCTTCTATCAGTTTTTTCAAAAATACAACGACAAACAAATCGTTCTTACCTTTTTGGTAACTACGTCGTAAGAAGGGAAAGTATTGTTATCATGCGTCATAGTAAATTATATCCTCCAAAACGTTTGTAAACAGAGTCCGTTATTTGTTGGTCCTTGTTACTCAAAAATCTATTGACGACAAAGTCTACCTGTCCGTTTGTAGTCAACACAAACATCTGAACGCCGCACGTTCTTTTTTAGTCCAATCTGTGATGCGATAGTTCAAACTCATCTTTGTGAGTGAGAACTGTTTTTAAGAGTGTCTGTAGTGTAATTGGTAAGACGACTGCTGGGGAAACTTGCACTTAAGATCGAATCTCATCCATGGCGAAGAGCTTTTGCGGTTAGAACGAATTTTGCGGTTAATTGTATTGTTATAATCATTCGTATCCATTATAAATATCATATTATGTATGTGCTTTTGAGGCGCCTCTACTTACTTTAGTGTGTTATCTTTAAGAATCAGGTATAAATATGTCGCTATTGCGATTCTGATTTCAGAATGACTGCATTGCTGCACGTTTGAAAGCCTACCGTTATCGCAACTTTCCTGTGTGACGTAACTTCACCCTTGGGGGTAGTCTCCGGAAGTTAAGTTATGGAAAGAGCTGCACAACTAATTCTATAAAACTCAACTTCTGTTTGAAAATATTTCTAACTAAAATGAGCTATGTAGTTGCACGTGTTTTCGAATATTTCAAATAAATATTAACATTGTCGGAAAACAATATTAACGCTAACGATTATTCCCACATGAAATATGTTTTTAAAACTAGATCTTAAATTAATGTAAATTAATCACTCTGAATTTTTAAAAACTGCATATGCAAATGCTTCACTTTTTTTCATGCAGGAAAAGAGGAAGTTTTGCTGTGTGGCTGATGTTGTATGGGAATCGTGTCAGGCGTATTAACTTTAAGGACCGATATCGAATCCCAGAGAGGAGAATATAATTGCTGCTGGAATAGTTTTTTTTTGGGGGGGGGGCAAGTTCACATTGTTTATTGCGTAGACATTACAAATAAGACGTGAAAATACTTGTTGTTGAACCAACACTTGTTTTGAACTTAAAACACTGTCTAAAGAGTATGTATAGTAGCATAAACTTTATTTAGGTGAGTAAACTTAGACCATTCACTTTGATTATCTTAAGTCAAACTTGACAAAACTGAAATAAGTGTTGTAATAAGAGTTATTATGATACATATATCCAATGTCTTTACCGGAAGCGGTAGCTCGGTGCATCAACTGACATCACTGCAGCGCCTCTGACCGGGAGGTCCTAGGTTCGAGTCCTGACGGCGGCAGGATTTTCGACACTAGGTTCTCAGCTACGTCGAATTCAGTCGCTATCTGGAGGAGAATTCTAGCGGCCGGTTGCTCTGATCGGTAGTTTTCCGCGGTTTCTCCGATCAACATCAGGCGAATGCCGGAGCAGTACCCTAACAAACAGGCCACGGATCGCACGCGATCCTTCCTTCCTCTTCCTTGTCCTATCCTCTCCCCTTACACTAACATGCACTACGCTACCACATATTCTGGGAGACCGGTCCGGAGCTTAGAGGTTGTCCCGGCAGGGCGGTGCCCCGCTGGTGGGAGTTCTGGTTAGGGCGAAACTCCACTAGCCGACGGTAGGTCGCCGCCGGATCTCGCCATCCAGCGGGGCAAGATCACCACCATCACCCAAAAAACATGCACTACACTTACGGTGCAAATGACCAAAGCAGTTGACGCGCCGGAAATACGAAAAAATCAATCAATCCAATGCTTTATTTTTTAAATCTTAGATGCAAATTAATTATTAATGTAATAGCAATAGTTATACTAGATATAATGAAATTTAACAATTATTCCCGAGGTACCGAAACGCCGTTCCGTCGCGTTCCGACATAAACCAAGCATATATATATATATATATATATATATATATATATATATATATATATATATATATATATATATATATATTGGAACGCCTCCACTCGTGGAAACGCCCTGATAGAATGCTCTTTCGAGCTTAAATATCTCGGGGGGCAGGATCTTTTGGGGTATGAGAAAGTAATGTAACAAAGTAACATGGAAATCTACTATAATACGTACAATTTAAATCATAAAAAAGAATATACACATTCATCCAATAGTGGAACAACTTAATCTTTCCCCAATAACACAGAATGAAGCCAGTTAGTTACATAACATTGCCGTAAAATTGTACAAGGTTTTGGCCTTTGGCAAAATCAAACAAGGCATACTTTTAGCAGAATTTAAACCTCCACGAATTTGTTTAAAAGGTGACAGTCTTTCTATACTGAATTTAGGGAGTTTCTCACATGAACTACCACGCAAATTTGCCGTTATCCACTTTCTGGTCCGCACCAATCTTCGCACGAAGAGTCGCAAGTTCGGTTACCTTTACGGCGCTCTCCAGTTCGCTCGAAGGCTACCTTGGCACTCCCGCTGCCCGGTGTCGCAGCGACGTCACTCCAGCTTCTCTCGTACGCTTCACCTGTCCGTCACGCGTTTGGTCAAACAAGGCCCTTCTCTCGTTCGCTTCGCCCGTCCGTCACGCGATCGGTCAAACCAGGCCCTTCTCTTGTACGCTTCATCCGCTCCCGGCTCCCCTCTTCTCTTTTTTTCGTCCTCGCCACGAACGTGTATGTCCGCGCTCCCAGTCTCTGGCGCGTCGCAAAATCGGATATTTGCGTTACTACACTGGGCGTCGCAGCTGCACTTCGGATGGCTGCAGCGCTAATACACGCAGTCTCCACTGGATTTCACAAAACTGTCCTCTGCACGAACTGAGCACTCTTGGAAAGAAACGTTTACTGTTCTTACTTCGCTCTGACCGCTTTCTTTCTAACGAGCTTGCAGCGGATTACCAATATGTTCGTATTGCAATCACATTCCTATACCAACTAATCCTCCACGCTCACACCACTCAATTATTCACTTTCACTACCAAATTCGTAGAGAACTTACGCGTTCGCCTACGCTACCAGACTCATAGAACTAGTGCTTTCGCCCGTGTCGTCGGATTAACAGAGAAGAAGGCAGCTTTTCGCCGCTCCGCTGTATAAATGCGGCCCTGACGTCATAGAACCCCTATGCGCGCCGCCCCTCCGTCGAAATTACCCCGCCGCTGCTTCTGGCCGCCACCGACAGGTCGCGCCTTTTCTCTTCCGTGCTGCTCTTCCGATGTTATTAATCACTCCGTCACCGTCGAAGATGTGTGGGTGCCGTGTAAGTTTGTGGCCAGGCCACGAACGTCACAAAATATATATATATATATATATATATATATATATATATATATATATATATATATATAGAGAGAGAGAGAGAGAGAGAGAGAGAGAGTTAGTGTGCAACTTCTTTTATTAAATATTTTATGTACTATTTAATGCTGAATTTGGCCATTTTTATAACGTTGTAATTTTGTATGATTATGCATCATAATCATGTTATTGTATCCATTTTGCTTATGTACTGAGCTTTACGTTATTTACTGACGATGGTTATTGTATAGAAGCTAATAACCCTGTACTGAGCTTGTAACCTATAAATGTGCCCGACCTATAAATGATTTTAAAACAAAAATCTGCTTACTCGAAAACAAATTCATAATGATAGTACTCATTTGGATGTGATTAAATCCACATGTGGAACTAATTCTTTTGAATAAATTGAGTATAATTACAATTAAATGTTGATTTTTGGGGTAGCATGGCCCTCATGTCACATCAAAAAGATTGATTTGCCCTTACTTTGTCTATGCAATATATTATCTATCCGTTGCTTACGAGTGGCCGTAGACTATGATATTTTACGCGTAGAAGCAGATCACTGGTTGGACTATGTATGTATATATATATATGGGTGCCCACAGTCGTCCCACACGTCCACGCAACATGCAAACGACGGCTGTAGACGTGGTGAGCGAGCGTGGCGCCATTCAAAAGGGGCGCGTCTCCAAGACTTGCGCGCAATGCACGCGGTATGGCTCGAGCCAGGTGACGTTTCAGCGGTCAGACTGGGGAGAGGGAGATGACGTGCCGCTACCCCTACGAGGAAAGCGGACATATAAAGACGGCGGGTGGCCGAATTCTTCTGGTTCCAATCGCCGTTCGTGCAGCAACTTCGGCATAAAAAATCAGCGAGAGATTAAGTAGGAGTTTTTGGACGTCAGAGAGACGTATAGTCACGAAGTTATTAGAATTTTGCCAGAGGAGAATTTGTCGTCTGTCGAGGACGGGAGAGACTGGTTTGAATTAAATAGTTAAAAATGATTCAGTGGTTAGCAAAGAAGGGAAGGTATTTTGCATGGTGAAAACGCAGTTACTTTCAATTAGAGGCACTGAGTAGACCGTGATATCTAGTGCGACGCGTACGCCCGAAGTAAGCAAATACGCAATTATTCAATCAGTTGCGACGTGCAAGGGCCATTCGCATGCGGGCGTGAACGAGACGACGGGGCAACAAAGATGCAGACGAGGACGTGAGGCGCCGTGAGGGGAAGGAGACGGGAGTGGCGAAGGCGCCTAGAAATTAGCAGATGAGGACGTGAGGTGAAACGGCACGCGCCGCAACCGAGAGCAACTGGCAGCAGCAAGGCCCTTCGAACTCCGGCACGCAGCGGGCGGAAGCAGCGAAGGTAACGGCGAACAGCGCGAAAGCGCTGAAATATAGGTCAACGACCCGCGACCGGGGAGAATTTTAAATGAGAACGTTGGTAGGGGGAGATAAAATATGTGTGTGTATATATATATATATATGTGTGTGTGTGTGTGTGTGTGTGTGTGTGTGTGTGTATGTGTGTTACGACGGCTGGGGGAAATCTACCAAAGACACTGCGGAGCCCGCACTTCGCAGCGTGTGGGATTCACAGCTAGCCTGTGCCTACCCACCCATTCCAAACCTCCCATCTTCCGATTCCCATCCCACGGAATCTCCGTCAGGCATTGCAACACGGGAAGGGCAGGTCGGCTTATCGCTCTATACCAACTGATGTCGCGGGATACTCCTTCGCAATCGTTCTTCTCCCCGAAGCTTCAAAACGTCTGCGGCATAGGTGGCTACAGCACTGCAATTCTCTTGGGACACCAGCATCCTAATGACGATGGTATCAGGAGTCACCACCTGCAGGAGTCGGTGGAGTTCTTCCCTCTCTTCAACGAAGCGTGAACACTGAAAGAACACGTGTTCTACAACTTCAACCAATGGGTCACAGGTTGGCCATGAGGAGTCATCGTCCAACCAAAAACGGAGTTGGTATGCATGGTAGCACTCGTGCCCCGTTAACAACTCGTGTAAATGATGATCTACATCTCCGTGTTTCCTTTGGGTCCACTTCGTTGTCAGGAATAAGACGAAATGTCCATCTACCAGTGGATGATGCCTCTGCGCCATTGTCATACCAGTGGATGATGCCTCGCCGTCGCCTCTGCGCCATTGTCCCCTCCCTCTCTTCCTTGGTGATGACGCTATTTGTAGCTCCCTCTCGACAACCTCTGTAGAGCCTGGCATTTTCTTGTTCCATGAGGTCTATCATTCACACATTATAGGAAACCGAGCGAAACGCCCGGGCCACCCTCAAGACGGACTTTCTACAGCGAATTTAGCTTAACTCGCGACCCTTGTCTGAGAGCATTTGTTCTTTTTTTTATCTAGGGCTTTTATCCAGCCGACAGCCGGTTACCCTTTACGCCCCGATGGGACGCATATTCGACCATACACTAGACACCAACACACTTGCGGGCTCCTCTGATCTGGGGTCAGCAGAACGCGAGGCCCTCCGCGACAACACATACACACAAAGTCAAGGGACAAACAGCCATGCCCAAGGCGGGACTCGAACCCGCGACCCTTCGGACCGAAGCGCTGAGTTGGTACTCGCTCTTAGCCACCTCGGCCATCCAGGTCGGCGCATTTGTTCTTGTTTTGGTAATTTGACAACCGCGAATCTTTGCCATCTTTCAAGATAGTCGGCCCTGGCACCTCGAGACAGCAGAGCAGGCAACCGCCAGGTCATAAGCTGTAGCAGCTTTCATATTTCCGTACGTTTCCCATTCAAGATTAGCCGGGCAGATACCTCGGTTGTTATGACTGATTTATCGATTTATGAACAGCAACGTAACAATAATTATTATTTATTGAAATAGTGCTCAAAGAGAAATCAAAAAGGTATCTCGTGAAACATTACCGCCAAGATCTTCATTATTCATAACAATAATGATGTAATATTACTATGGAATCTGTTTATTAAGCAAGTAAAATCTCAATAGAATTATTACAAATACTAATACAATAAATAAGTAGTATTTAAATAGTATAGTTATAATAAATACCAATAAAACAAATAATCAGTAAATTAATAATTCGGGAACGGATTTTCATGTAATACATATTTTTACAGGGGCAAGATACCTGCATTCATTAATATTTTTTAGACTTCACACGACATTCTGAACGAATCGGAACAACTTTTATTTTACATATTTTTATACATTTTGGTTTAATTACATATTTAATCTATTGATAGGTCGAAAATGAACATTTCAAATGAGAGTTCGAAATACTTGAAATGTTACTTGAAAACTAACTTTGTTACTGAAATACAAAGCCACGCAATGCGCTTGTATTATCGCTGGACCTTCACTATTAATTGTCAAATTAACCCCTCTCCCGCCCCTCCTGTTTCTTGGAAACTGCGTAGTCGCGATAAAGGATGTGTGGATGTATGTAAAGTAGAAGGTACTTCAACCACGTCTTTCATAGACTCCATGTTTCGTAGACCCCATGCGTAACTCGATAAAACAAATATTTTTCAGATCCTTGTTTTATCGCCTTTCTTGATTCGTGGCGGGGTATGCTTCATTTATCCCTATTTTTCTATATATTTCGGATGAAACTAGCGAATACTTGCTTCTGTACATGAAGAACTCTTTCAGACTTTCAGATTGCCAACATGGATTCAGAAAATCAAACGGAAACAGCCATATTTTCTTTTCTTAAAGATGTCGCCTCATCATTGGATCAAAACGAGGCACCTATTGGATTATTTTTAGATCTCTGAAAAGCTTTTGACGTCATTGATCATAACATTTCACTTTCAAAATTACCTTTATATGGAATTCGTGGTATTGCTCTAGATTGGTTATGTTTGTACCTTAAACAACGATCTCAGAGAGTGGAAACACCTCGTACAAAAACGGATTGTACGAATAACCAAATCCCACCCACGTGATTCTTGTAAGCCTCTCTTTATTAATCTAGGAATTTTACCATTACCTTGTCTGCTGATTTATGAATCAGTAATTTTTGTCAAAAATGACTTAAGGGCGGAATATAATTTCAGAAAATGCCGATGTCTATTACTATAACACTCGACGTAGAAATCATATTCATCAGGTGACAGTATCAACAGCTCATTACAAAAAATTCACATACATATATGACATTAAACGATTAAATTCGATAGAAAAGTTTAAATCCAAAGTGAAATCATTTCTGCTACATAACTGTTTCTATACAATTAGAGACTATACTGAGCATCACAAGGAAAGTGACATCAATTTTAACAGTGATATTTAATGTATTATTTACCAATGGAGTGTATAATTCTAAACAATATGTAACAAGTATTCTATCGGAGCTTCTGGGTCAATGACCCCCATTTCGATCAGGTTTCTCGTCCAGTTTTCCTGATCCATTGAGCAAATGCTGAGATGGCCCCTTGTTTTGCTTCTGGACATAAATGTAACTTCATTATCTGTGCACGTCTTCTAGAATTCAGCGGGAAATATAGTTATTCAAATTACCGTTTCCATGTTGCGGCAGGAAGTATTATTCCTTGACGAAGGACATCATGGATAAGAGCCCAAAATTTATTCCTTATTTATCCTTGAAAATAGATTTTATTACATGAGAGCTTTTTTTTTATTTATTTTGTTTTCAAAATTCATGTAGTATATGACCTAGTGTAGAGATCACAGAATTTTGAAAATGTGCACAGAATTCACTTCTCCCCATAGCAGGTCATATGCAGTTTTAACTTTTTCGAATAAAATAAATAAATAAAAATATAAATAAAGAGACTCTCTGAATCCATGTTACGATAAAATCGGCAAAGAACTATGTTCGGAAAACGCTCGAGGAATGGAATTTTAATCAATTTAACGAATTTTTATTTCACATATTTTCTATTTTTCTTACATATTTTAGAAAAAATAAATACACACAAATATATATATATATATATATATATATATATATATATATATATATATATATATATATAAACATGTTTATTTATTTATTTATTTTACGTCAAAAAACAGTTAAAAACTGCGTATGACGTGCTATGGGGAAAAGTGAATCGCCAGAGTTTCTCGGAAATTGAGGTTAAAGATCACAAAACTCGGCGTCAGAGATTTTTTTCACACCTAAAGGTGAAAATGATCGCGGTCACCGACGCGCACTTCCCGCCACTGAGATAACTGAAGCAGGCGCGCCAGGCTGTAAGAACGTTCGATCGCGTCTTAACGAAACCCTTTGTAGTCCCCCATGGAAGATTTCGTAATGCCGTTTAACGCTACTCTTTTTTGTTAAGAAATACGTTCTGCACATTAAACAAAGTGCATCACTTCCGCTTACACTGCATAAGAAAAAAAGAGCCCACTCGGACTGAAACTTTATACTTCCTGCGACCCGCCTTGACCAACTCCTGTGCATTCCTAAGAAATCGGAGCGCGGACTTGGCTTCATCGCGGGCACTGCATGCCCTGGCAGAGCGCAAGCGTGCAACGAGCACACGTGTGCTTCGTTTGACGGCCCTGCACGTTGGGCGCCGAATGCAATGGGTTACACTCGAACGACCGCGTTGGAGCGCTATATGTGTGATGGATTTCTCTCCCGTTCATCCAAGTTATGAAGTAATTCAGTCTGCTTGCGCGGGTTTTGGGCGCCAAGTGCGATACACACTTGGACTACGTTGGATGCCAGCTTTTATGAATCTCAGAGGTAAGTAGCTCTGGGTTGGTGATGATGCAAGGTTTTACTGCTGTAATTAATAAAATATAACACGTTAATTTCTAGAAACATGTCAAGGTTACAGATGCGGATTTATTCAATCTGATTAATTTAGAGATAATACAGAAAAACAAATGAACAGTACATGACAGATGATCTAATGCACGTCTTCTGTTCAGTGAATTTAAGTCTATTAACGGATAGGGCAAGTAATGTTTGGTCCCGCGTATTTACCTCCACCAGCGGTTACGACACTTCGACAATTGCACACCGACAGGTTTTGGCGCAGGCTGGTTGGTAACTGGCGGCGTCGAATAAAGCCCCAGCATGGCGGCTATAGAGCCACTTTCGGTGGCCGTCTTAGTAGCTACCTCGCGTTCCCCAATTACTCGTCAACCGCCAGACTCATTCGGTTGAACAGGTTCGTCGACAGGGCCCCGGGTATTCATCGAAGTAGTTGTTGCACATTTGGGCGCCTCGCGTACGCAAAGAAAGACCTTCACACGCTACTTTCTCGCGTTATTGTGACAAGAATCGCATAATGCTGCCTACCTGGTCGTATGCTCCATTGAAAATGAACAATATGCAATTAGCTGATGTTAAGGTAACAAAATTTCTAGGTCTCTTAATTCAAACCTCAAATGGAATGTACATATAACAGAATTAAACACTAAATTAAGCTCATTATGTTATGCATTCAGAATTATTTCTAATTGTCAGCCTTCATGCAGCTCGTTGCGTGAATTTTGCAAATGTACATTCCCGCCTGAGATATGGCATAATATTCTGGGGAAGCTCATCCTTTAGTGCCCAGACATTTAGATTGCAAAAGAAAATTATCCGAATAATGAAAAAATCCCATCCACGTGATCCGTGCAAGCCTCTTTTGATTGAGCTTGGAATCTTACCATTGCCTTGCCTTTTTTTATTACGAGTCTGTAGTATTTGTCAAAACTGACTTACTTAACGGTGGGAACTTATTTTCATGTAATACTGATATTTATAGTTACAACACTCGACGCAGAAATCATGTTCATCAAGTGTCAGTATCAACAGCTCACTACAAGAAATCCACATACAATACATGTACGTTACTTTACAAAGCATTGCCACATGAAATTAAACAATTAAAATTCGTACACAAATTTAAGTTAAAAGTAAAATCTTTTCTGCTACAAAACTGTTTCTATACAGTTAGAGACTATACTGATCAACATGAAAAATAATGTTTACTTTAAAAAAAACAAGATATAGTATAATGAATTAGTTTACATTTGCATTGTATAATTTAAAAAAATACTCAATTTGCCTGTAAAAAGTAATGTACTTCAGCTTCCGGGTCAATGACCCCCATCTCGATCGGGTTTTTGTCCAGTTTCCCTGATCCATCGAGCAAATGCTGAGATGGTCCCTTGTTTTGCTTCTGGACGTAAATGTAGCGTCACTATGCGCACATTTTGTTGAGATCTCCTTTTGCTTGTAGTGGTAGTAGAGCTGAGGGTGAGTAACTATATTGTTAGCAATGCAGAAAAATCAAGTCTGCTGTTCGTTTATCGTTGCAAATAGATTTTCGATAACTCGGGAACGAAAATGTCTAGTTTTTTCTTATAATCTCCCGCTTTTCTAAATATTATTGTTGTTTTAACTTTCAACTATTTATCATTAAAATGTTGGGATGGGATTCTGGTACTCAAGAAAACGTGCGCAAATATTCTTCTCCCCCATACGTCATATACGGCTTTTACTGGTTTTTGGCCAAATAAATCCAATCAAATCCGGATGTTTGAGAAAGTTCCGAAATGTATTGAATAGTTATTGGCTAGGAGTGTTCTTCCCTCGGATGACCTTATAGAATCACGCTATAGGTTAAGATCTGTTCGTTTTGAACTGTTTAGAAAGTCGTCGTTAGGGTACCAGATATGCGACCTGGTATAACTAATTCAAAATACGGCACTAGGGATTAATGGAGCTCGTTGCTTCGCACTTGCGATAATTTGTTGTGCCCACTTTAGTGACGCGCGTTGTTCCAAAGGGGAACAGGAGCTGTCGCGTTGACATAGGTCCGGGACCTATGTCAACGCGACGACGTACGTGGAGTCGCCTTCTCGAGGGAACTGTGCAACTGTCCTTTATGGGTATGGTAGGAAGGACTTCTCAACAAGGATTCGGAGTGGCTGGAAGTAGGTTCTACCTCTATAGAAATATTGTCTTCACCACACTGCAGCACACACAAGAATTTTATTCGAAATATAAAATACGTTCATATTCTTTATTACAATATTTACGAGGAGCCTAGGCTCAAGTGAATAGTAGTACCGTTTAGCCAGTGAGATCTCGGGGGAGAGGGTTAAAGGGAATATTCCCCCTCCGAAATCGAAAAACCCGGTAAGACAATTTTCTGTAAAAAATATTTGTTAGTTCCCGATCGAGTAATGAATGTGCTGTTTGAAACATGAGCAAGCACCTAGTTGAAATTATTTCATAAAATCCGCTCATCCTTGATTCAGAGTACACAGTAACCCGGGGAGAGGGGGAGGAGAGTTTGACAATTCATAACGAAGTTATAGTGGTCATAGAAGCGCAGCAGCATAACATTTGATTTTCAAGGAAGATGGTTCCGTAACCTATATTGCAAACGCGCGTCGAAATTTTCCGTTTCGAGGTATAAATATATTAAAAAGTAACAAAATATAACAATGTACAAGTATTGTACTACAGCCTCCGGGTCAATGACCCCCATCTCGTTAAGGTTTTTCGTCCAGTTTCCCTGATCCATTGCGCAAATGCTGAGATGGCCCCTTGTGTTGCTTCTGGACATAAATGTAACTTCATTTTCTGTGCACGTCTTCTAGAATTCAGTGGGAAATACAATTATTCAAATTATCGTTTCCATGTTGTCGCGGCAGGAAGTAATAAGAGCCAAAATTTATTGCTTATTTATCATTGAAAATAGATTTTATTTCATGGGAGGGTGGTTTTTTTTCCTTCCAAAATTTAAGTAGTATATGACTTAGTGTAGGGATCCCAGAATTTTGAAAATGTGCACACAATTCACTTTTCCCCATAGCACGTCATACGCAGTTTGAACTGTTTTCTGACGTAAAATGAATAAATAGATGAAGTCAGTCAGAGGTCGCGCAGCCACGGGAGGTTCAAGTGCGCGGTCCCACACACGAATGAGCACCGGCTCATCACGAAAAGATTTCCATCTACGTAAACCGTACAGAGGGTGGGAGAGGGGATTAAGATATGAGAGTATTAAAAATAAACGAGTCATCCACAAAGATATCTATTTGTGGTTTTATTTTATCACGAGAAGGCAAAAAGTAATACATGGTTTGAGAAATACAGCAATTAAGCTGAATGCAGATATTTCACCTCTGTCCTCGAAAGCAATTGCAACAATGCATTATCACAGCTCTGGACGGAATTGAGTAAGGCCACTCACGAGAGGTACACTTGTCTTGTGGTCACCACTTCAACTTGTTTCTTCTGTTAAATTTTCTCGAGAATGCAACTCCAATGAACATTCACATCTTGTTTTCAATATAAATGCTATCATTAGTTACATTTTCAATACTTTCCCCAATCAATAACACATCTGCAGTCACATTTTTGAGTTTTTGTTTCTAACAAAGTCAATTGATGGAACATGTTTAGTGGTGTTTTGACATTTCTTGATGGGCAATACCATCCACAGTTGGTATCATTTTTAAAGAAAGTTACACTCTTATTATACTAAAGTAACATCTGTTAACATTTAATGACCAATAAAACGAAGTCCTTTACATATTTTTACCTTATAACATGAGAGAAACAATGTTAAAGATACACTATAGACTATACAGGAAACATTTTGTACCTTACACTATTGAAAAAGAAGTTAATATTACACATTTTCACCACTATTCATTTCTACACTTTTTATGTTTTAATGCTCAAACTCCTGGACTTTGGTAATTAAAAAATCATCTTAAAGTTATCAGTCATTAATTAAATGACATAAGATTAATGATATGATCCACCACCTAACATTTCTTTGAGTCCTCAAGGAAATTAAGAACATCCATGCAGAACTTCACACAGTCATTATAAATCCAAAATGGATACATACAGTATAGAAAAATAAAATAGAAGATAAAGTACAGTACAGTTAAATGCAAATGGGCTCAAAATAATTCAGAGAATTACTTGAAATCAAATGTTTAACTTGGAAAATAATATTTTAAAGGACTGTTAATTATAGGAAGTACAAATACAAAAATATGTTAGAAATCACAGTTGCTCAGTAGTTCACACATTCTTAATCACACATCCACAATAATAAATTTTAATTGACATCTTTTGAAAACTGGTAGGTGATTTACACAAGACCACTGATTCAAACAAGCAGCTCTCACCACATTACTCTACTTTTTGCTAATTAATAATTTAGAGCAAGCTGATATTAACAGGAAAATTGCAGCAGAATAATGAAGGCCACACCAATACCCTTCACAATGAGTCTTTTCTTAAGTCAAACAATGGAGTTCTATTACAATACATTAATGTACAATGAGTATTAAATAAAAAATCTGAAGAGTTAACAAAAATGACACACAATTATTCTCTACCCATGTTACACGAGTAATAAAATATTCCATGAAGTGCTGAGAAACTGAACTTTCCTGTGGAATCTGAAATTAACTTCATTTTTTGTTTGGTTAAAAACTGCAGATTTCATTAAAAAGGACTCTGACACCTTTTGCATCTGCAATTATTCCTTCACATTTAGTTGCATTTTTGTGCAAATTATTAGGAAATAGCTTAGGCACTACATGTATTGCTATGAGATTCTGTATAAGCAAAGGCACAACAAGACCTGTATCAAATATTTGAAGAGAGATGAATGAAGCACATACGCTAGATTTGAATATTTGTTGAGAAATAAGAAATATGTTGAACTGATGAACGCATAAAACGGCGCAATATTATTTTCTAATCACATAACAAATCATCCTCTCAGTAATTGATATATCGAAGATTAGGCACAACAAATTCAGCATTGTATCAAATGGATCAGTCTGCATTTCTGACAAAAAAGAGAGCACAAAATATTTTTACATAATACAGCTCCTGCACTTCAGATCTGTCAATTTCATGATAAATTATATGTACTCTGGGTTTATATATTTTTCATGAAATAAGAGGTCATATAAATATCGAATGGAAATTTTAAACTATAAACAAGGTGGAAATTTTTTTATATTTTCTATACAAATAATGGAACAAAAACTAGAACTAAAAATGTAAAAAGGAAGGAACTGAAAGAACAATATTACCTTTCATGTTTATTTACAGCCTTTCCACTAACCTGAACTCAGAAATGTCTTGTTTTTTATTATATGCTGCAAGAGAGGAAAATGATCATACAAAAGACATTATATTCCAGACTACGAGGTCTTATCACGGACTGCTGATGGAGATAGCGAGAATGTGCAGATCTAAAAGAAGTAGAATAAACTGTTGGTCTGCATTGACCCTGATGATGTACTCCATAGTACACACCTTGCAATTCAATGCAGGATTCCTTCACGCAAAAATTTTCAACTGTCTGCTCAACTTCATTAAATTCAATTTAGTAATGAAACTTCAACAAAGATTTCATTCCTTAGTTTAAAACTATCCATTTTAAACAATTCAGATTTCACAGTAAGTACATAATACGTACTCATGGACTTACCATAAATTTTTATATTCGTGCAATTATTTTTTATGAACCTTATATATAATTTTTTAAAACTTCATTAGAAAAATTCAAATCTTTATTAAATAGATCAGCATAAAAGAAACACATTTAATAAAAGAAATAAAAAAGCACAAAAACAATAACTTAGTATTAATAATAGCAATAACATGCATTAGTGTGAGTATTACAACATGCTGAACAGGGCAACAATACTGAAAATAATGTGGAATGTATTAATCAACCAATAATTTAAATACTTTTAAATACTTTATATTCTTTAAACATTCAGACTATCTTGTATTTATAACTTTTTATTTTGAAGGAAGACAAATAAATCAAATCTTTAAAACACTAAAGATGTAAATTTTGCCCCTGTATTCATTACATTATTAATACACATTACTGCTATTACCAATATTGGTTCCATTTTCACTTCATCTCCCTTCTCAATTTCACAATATAATTGTTTTTAGCAGAATAAATAGGATATATATAATCCTTTAACATTAACAAATGGAATGAAGTACAATACAGTACATGGCAAAATCGAAAATCCACTTATTCTAACATGATTTACATATAGAAGTTGAGAACCATTTAACTGGAAGTAGACAATGCTCTCAAATAATTTACAATATTTTTCATGTCTTTTAACACTTCAATTTCTTTGTCTTTCTTGAATGGAAAATTACAGTTTACACAATAATTAACAATGATGACAATCTAAAAAACTTTGTAGAGCGAACATTGTGTGTTTCACTTGCACTTTATTGGGTAGAAAACATGCAAAATTTAGGAAATTTAAATGGTTCCTACACGTTTCACAAGCCAATAAAGATATAAGGGTCTACCTTCTTAAAGAACTTGGGAGTCATCCATTTTCTTTGAAGCTTAGCTTTAAACCTGAAGTCAAAAATTAAATTACTAGACAATGGCATGTACAGCCCTTCACGCATGTTTGAATCATCTTTCAAGAACACTTCCTTTACCTACCAAAATACCGCTGGTAAGTAATGTGTTCCTGCTCTCAAAGTAATTTATTTTTTCCTAAATCTATTACAAATAACAATATAATATAATTATCAGAAAAATACTGCTTCATTAAATGCAAAGCACTACAGAAAAGGAAATATTTATAATTCGTACTATATGTATTATTGTCATTGACAAAGCTGGAAGAAGACCTGCATTATGCAGAGAACATTAGAAAATAAGCCTTAAGATCAAAGCTGGATTTATTGTGACATTCATGGGGTATTTCAATAATTCATCCAATACAGAGTCACAAGGTCTCTTCTAAAGTCAAAGAAGAACTGTACATAGAGGAAAGAATTTATTTAAATTGTAGTTTTCAACATAGGGGTAATTTCTGCATCAGATACGTCAAGTATTAAAACAATTCCTCTTTAGATCACTACCAAACATATTCAGTAAAATAAAGATACGTAGATTAAATTTTATCCTACTTCTTTCAACTGCTTTCACATGAAAATCCAACTTTACATCTGAAAACTATCAGTCCGGAATAACTTTCATTTCTACATTCGTAACAATAATGCAATGAGGTCTTTTATGATTTGTTCGAAGTTTAATATGGAAAGAACAAGATTGCTGAGTTTACTTTTAAACCAGTGAAGCAACCACTACAGGCAATTTCTGATTCTTCAAGGGGAGCCTTAAATAATATACTTTTTACACACGAGGCATTTTGTAGTCTCAATTTCATAAATGAAAATTCAAAACTGTTGTTACAAATGAGGAAACTAAGTTCTAAGTCTTTTCAGCAAATCCATTTTGAAATTAATTTTACATTCCTTTTTCAACAAATTTAGACATAATTGCATATAAAAGAACATTTTCACATGATCAAATAACATAATTCTGTTATTCAAAAAATGTTAAAAATGGATATATCTGCATAGACTTTTCATACAATATATAAGTGTTGAACAGTATAATACAAGATTAGTAGGGATAGAGATAAATCATATTACATAATCATACATTACAATTAGATAGTATTAAACTATTGGAGTAAATTTGTACCAAAGACGTTCTCTTTCATCCCGAAATAAACACGGGGAACAACTCATGAGTGCTAAAGAGCACTAAAATGCCTAGCTGCCCAGTCTTACACGATACATAGAAAAAAGATCTTCTTGTAGTTTACTAACTATTTCAATTCTTTTTGTTATCGCTTTCCTTCAATTGACTAAGTTTCCAACATACCAAACTGTTTTGGGAAGTATGAAAGAAGATTCCACATCCAATGTTGCATCCAGGTTTTTAGATTAAAAAGTAATAATGCCTTCTTTGCCTTTTTCTCTATTTTCTTCCACAAAATTTAAAAATCGAGAACTAGAACACATTTTTTCCACTAAATAAAATGAATCAACCTTCAGTTTTCAAAATAATTTCAAATCATAGAAGAGAATCTATTTTCGATACTTCACATAACTAAGAGATTGTTTCTCCAATCAATTTTCACGTCTAGTGTAAAGATTTATTGAATTAACTATTTTTCTTAGTATAAATTCATAAGATTATTCTGTTATATATCTCACTCAAAGACGCAACACCTTCACATAGCAGGTGTAGCACACACATTCCATTGTTCACAATATTGAAATATTTGGATAATATAAATTTACAATCACATGCATGTTTAAATTGCATGCTCTTTCATTCTCAATGTTTGGTTTACTAATTATACTTATATTATTTACAACATTGTAAGAGCACTTGTGGGAAGAAAAAGCTGTTTTTTATCAGCGAGTTCGTAATAAATGTAAAAACAATAAGAAAGCTGTAATAATAGCTGAATTTGAGGTTCTTTTACTTACGTTTCTGAAATTTTCAGCCTTACCTAAAACACAATGTAAAATCAAAATAATAAAATTGAACATTTATATTACGTCAAATGAGTGGCACAATAATAATAATAATAATAATAATAATAATAACAATAATAATAATAATAATAATAATAACAACAATAACAACAACCGAGCGAAATGGCTCAGTGCATAGTGCAGTGACTTCACAGTCAGGAGGCCCAAATTCGATCCCTGGGCCAGCCATCCTGATCAGGGTTTTCATGGTTTCTTTTCAGTCATAAAGGTGAATGCTGGGATGATTCAGAAAGGTCATGATCACCTTCCATCAACATTTTATCACCTCATAATTCATAATTCAAGGCTTAATGACCTTGTTTTACCAAGGTATACAGCCGAAAAGCTGATCCCCATAATGATATACGTTAATCTCTCTCTGGGATAGAATATGACTGGGTCTCAGAAGAGAATGTGTAGCATGGTCAGAAATGGCTGATACACTAATAATAATAATAATAATAATAATAATAATAATAATAATAATAATAATAATAATAATAATCAATAGAAGAAATAAGCTTTTGGCTCAAATTCAATTAAGACAAGATATTGGTAGAAACTATACAATAATGAAAGAGAGGATGAGAAGGTGGAAATCTGCATGAAAAAGTCCTTTATAATCCAACACATTATACTTATTTAATGTCGAAAGTTGTCTAAATTCTTCTACCTGTACTGGCAGAAGAGTGGAAAGTTGGAATTGTGTTCCCTATATTTAAGAAAGGAGATAGATTGACTTCTAGAAACTATTGAGGTATTAGTCCGTTTCATGCTGCCTACATATTGTATGCAAATGCAATTCAGAAATGAATTAGCACCATTGCTAAAACGTTTTTAGATGAATCTCAAAATGACTTCAGAAAGGGCAGTGCAGTGATTGTTATTACTCCTTAAGCCAATTACTGGAAAAACATGGGAGGTTCAATTTGCTTGCTTACTTACACAGCAATTCATGAAGAAGGGCTTTCCTCAACATATCTTAAGAACACTGCGAAGTGTGTACTACAATACATTAATTACAATCACCAATGAGAGGAAGAAAATAGAAATAAACAAATGACTGAGACAAGCCTGTCCACTTTCCCCAAATCATTTAACATTTACATAAATGATGTCCTCCTCATACGGCAAGAAATACTACTTAGATATTTCATAGTACATAATGCATTGCTAAACACTGCTCCATGCTGATGATCAAATCATATTGGCAGCTCTGAAGAAGATTTACAATGCATATACAGGGTTATTACAAATGATTCATTGGATATAAAAAAATTAGATTTCAGAAACTATTACCCATAACATAATGAGTGTTACATCAATAGAACTGCAAATTCTCCGAGTTTTTGTCATATCAAGCTGGCTTCATTGTGATTTACCAGTTAGCAGCACTTCTCCAGTTTCCAAAATAGTAAGTATGCAGCAGAAAATGTATTACATTTTGTGATTATTGCCACAACTTAAAGGGGATTCAGAAAATTTCCTACTCCAATATGATGGTGCTCCTCCACACTGGCATACAGATGTGTGTCGTTTCCTTAACGAGAAACATCCAAATTGATGGATCGGGCAACATGCTGACGACAACTTGGCGCTGTCCACATGGCTCTTTAGGTCTGCCGACCTTTCAGTTCCAGATTTTTTCTTTGGCGACATGTCAATAATATTATTAATATGCTTCCATTGCCATCACAATATAGGAATTGAAGAATCGCATCGTTCATGCTGTGATAACCATTTTTTAAGATATGCTACATTGTGTTCAGGCAGAATTAAGACTATTGCATAGATGTGTTTCATATGATGAAAAGAGGGCATATTGAAAATTTATGACAAAATGACAAAAACGTGGAGAGATAGAAGTTCTATTAAAGAATTACTCATTATCTTATGAGTAAGTTTCTGAAACATAAATTTTTAAAATTTGATGAATCATTTGTAATAACTCTGTATTACAAGCGACCTTTAAGACTTCCTGCCATCAAACTGCAAAATATACGTGGTATTAATGGTTGAGAAGAATGCAATTTTCAAAACAACTTCTATAGCCAAATAAATACAGTGTTGCATTTTTGCAACCTTGGGAGTTTCCTGGCAAATTTGGGAAAGGTCTGTAACGGCACCACAACTAACATTTTGTAGACAATTATTATTTCAAAGGAAATGTAGTATTATGAATGAAGTGTTCTCTTTGGATTTGTTCTGTTGATGGATATGCCAAAGGAGATAATCTCAATAGTTTTCTTGGCACTCAAACAATGCATGGCACAGTTATGCCTACCTATATGAAGGTACACTGTGCCTTCCTTGGCAGTTTGCATGATCTTCTGTAGATTCCGACTGTGCAAGAAAGAAAGTCTCAAAACATGTTTGAAGAAATAAAAAAGATATCCACACCTTTTGAACACCTTAGATGAAAGAATACAAATTTGCAAAATTAAGCCCACTGCTTGAAGTGAACAAAACACCTTCACAATCTGGGTGTTGGGCCAGAATTTATCAGTACTGATAAGATAGTTTCATACTTGGGGCAGCATTTAGCTAAAACAAATGAAACATGTGAGATTTGGTATCATGTTGCAGTTCTCATTGAGAAGGTCAAAAAATGATATTTGAAACCATTTTATGTTCATGGTAAAGTATCAAAGAAGATATGAATGTTTGGCCTAAGATGGAGTAAATTGCAATTTGACAAAAATTGTTAAAGAAAATCAGGATGCCACTTGATGTCCCTTGGCAAACTTCTATATGTCCCTCACTCTTTTTTGTCACTTATCAGTAATGGATTTCTAAGTAAACTGAATTGTGGCAACTACGAGAAACAGGTATTAGACTGTTTATTTCAAACCAGAAAAACAGTTTCAAAACAAAAGTTGTGTACGATTACATGACGGAGAAGCATAATGAGATTTTGATTTGTTAGAGGGCCTGATTAGCATGGGATATTTACATTTCACCAATGATTGATTTTGAGTCCTAACTAGTTCTCTCTCTTCAGAGAAGCGAGGGGGAATACTAATGAAAATATGGATATTACCCATGCAACTTTTCTTGACCGATACCCTCCCTTTCCTAGGTACAATGAACAGTTGAGGGTAAAAGCTCACAGAGAGCACTGATTACAACATCCCAAATACATCTTCGTTGGCACGAAACTGAAGCTATTTGCTTTATAAGAGGTCCTGATCAACATTATTTCTCGAAAAATTCTCAAGAAATGGCTGAGGCAGGTCCAAGTCCTTTCCAGGAGGCACCTCAAACTTCTGAGCAGGTTGAGAGAACTTACATTAGCAGTGAAGACAAAATTATTGACAAAGTGGTGAAGGGATGCGAGTTGGAAAAATGAAACACGATTGTGATATATCCTTTAAGTAATATTCTGGTTCAGGTTTCAGCTTACACTGGAACAACTATTTTGGTGATATGGAGAATAAATAATAAAATAGTCATTGAGCCTTAAAATTGTTCAGAAATGACCAGGAATAAAAGAAACATCCAAGCAGACTTATAATCTGTGTATCTTTTTCTCACATATTTGTTCTAGCTTTCCACAGATCTTCTAGTGTAAGGTGGATTTATAATATTTTAAGTCTTTCAAAAAGATTGTCTTATTAGTTGCTATTTAGACTGACAAAGCTTATAAAAAGGAATTCATTATAATGAATGAGATTTGTCACTTCAGGTGAACAAGTCAGTATTCTTTACAGGTCAAGAATTAACCAGGGCTGCATTGCACTGAAATGTAGGTTTGACTTTGATTTTTCCGAGGTTGGCATTGCTTCAAAAACTCTTGTGGCTGATACACCCTCTCTACCTGCATTTCTCCACGCCACTGGTCAAGAAAAGTTCTTTGGATATTACTGGAAATGCAAATTGCAATTTAGGGCATTACAGCAAAAAGATACTGAGAGACAAAGAAGAGTTTTATGTTGATTATATAATTAGTAGCAATAAGAATGCATGCAGACAATGTAAAGTTCATAAGTGGACAGTTTTTGAATGTAACAAAAAGGGGACTATCTTTGGGAACATATTTTCAATATTTAACTGAAATGTATGAAATAAATTATGTGTTTCAATGCTTGAGATGAAATGTTTAATGTTAATGTAACATTACTTACAAAACATTAAAGTACCAGATGTGAAACCAAGATATAAATTTTATAAAATCACGGCTGTATCAATACTGTTATAAGGAAATGAAAATTGGACTGTGACACAAAGCCAAAGTACAAGAAATAAAAGTGCAGAAATGAAAGTGCAGAATTATAAGTGCAGGTTTCTACAGGATATTACCTAACAGGCCATAAATGAAATGATACACAAAAAGATTTTTGACTTCAACCTTGACACAAAATTGGAATATACTAGAAGGAAATGGCAAAGTCACCTTGAAAGAATGCACAAGGTCAGAATCCCAAAGATAATAAAACATCATGCGAATGGTAGGATAAATGTTGGAAATCCTAAGAAGCAGTGGCAGATGAAACAAGTAGCAGACAATTTTCACAGACAGATGAAACAAGTATCAGAGTAGCAGACAATTTTCACTTGTGTTGGTTGCATGAAGCCATGCATTTTCTTGAAGGAAGGCTATGCGCTTTCCATCTCTCTTTTTCTTGGATCAGATATTTTCCTTCATTTCTGTTGTCGGGAGTTCTAAGTAATTAACTTCAGTGATGTTTTTGGCATCTGCCAGAATGTTCAATATGGACAACCTATTGCTAGAACTCTCCCCCTCCCCCCCCCCAAAAATATTGTCTTAACTTTTCCTGTAGAATGATCTCCTCAATTACCGCTTTGATCAAGGAGAATTTGTGATCCTGCAGTCTGTTCTCTGTGCACTCTCTTTCCATAGTTGAATCACCATTTTTCTCACATGAAATTCAATCAAAATGTGTTTTTCAATAGCTGCATCTTCTTTTTGCTCATCAATCTAGTAACACCAAACATATGAGCAGTTTCTAAACCACATGAGATGTGTCTTGCATGTGGGATGTAACTTTTCTTTTGAGGACTTTGCTGGTGTGCTTGTTGGGTTATTTGAAGAAAAATCAGACCATCATTTGAATGTTGTAATATGTTTTCTGGTTGTTATTGACCTCAAAAACATTCTGCAAGTCACATTCAAGGCATTTCTTTCCAAAAGCTGATCCTACTCTTATCATATTTCCCTCTTTTGGGTACAGTAGAACTCCTATTTAACATCACCTCGGGGGGCCTAAAATTCTTATGATAAAAGGAGGTTTACACTAAATGGAGGTTTGGGGTATTCTTTGAAGAAACAGGTTAAAATTAACCACAAATTACTGATTTTATTTTAAAAAATTCTTGATTTTTCTCGTAGGGAGCTGTTCATAAATTACGTAACGCAAAAGAGGAGGGAGGGGGGTTTGAGGCAATGTTATGCTGTGTTACATAGGGGTAAGGGAAGTCATTGTTTGGTGTTACGTAATGAAAAATTTTGAAAATAAATATTAGTAACATTTGCTAAAATAATTCCTTTTGTTCAGCCTTGTACTAAAACATTAAAATATTACCAAATTATATGAAAAAATGTGAAGAAATTAAAATGATATGATATACAAATTGTTACAATAAACAAAAATATTTTTCCTCTTTTTTTCCACTGAATCTGCTAGATTATGAAGAGAATATTTTTAAAAAATTAACTTAAATAGGTGCAGTAGACTTGTGGCACATGCTCATTCATGACAGTGGTGTGCATAATGTATTTTCACAAATTTCCTGGTATAGATGTGTTCTGCCTTCAAAAATTGTCTGCAATCTTTATTGTACGATGCAGTCCACGAAGCCAATTAATTCTGATTTATCGTAAATTTTAATAAAGTGAACCCCTTTATGCCGACCACCGAAAGTTGCATCTAAAAGGGGTCGTCTTAAGGTGTGGTCATCAGGAAGGAGTTTCACTTATCAAGTCTAACATTCTGGACATTGACATAAATACATACTACATACATACATACATACATACATACATACATACATACATACATACATACATACATACATACATACATACATACATACATACATACACTATGTATTTATGAGTTTGTTAAATAAAAACTTTAAATAGCGAGAAAATAATATGCGATTTATTAACAACCATAAAAAACTATCGTACATTATTCTTCATTTGTCTTGAACATAAAATCAGATATATTTGTCTGCTTGAATTTCTTCACATGTTCAGTGACAATAATATTAGCATATTCCTTTTCGATCTCACCAAACAAATTTATTAACTTCTCATTTTTCAATTCATGTGCCAATAACTTAAGCCATCTAATATGGGAGAGTGCATCGGGTAAGAATAGTGGTTCATCTTGAAACCAATCACTTTCTCCGACACTTCCTTCATCATTGTCGACTGGGTCAACTTCTGAAACCATGTCATCATGTTTCATTATCATTGAAACAGTCGACCTGCCAAATCCTTGATGACTTCTACACTGCTGTAATGCACCATTTCTTCAGACAAATCAGCATTTCCAAATCCACAGTTTATAAAATAATTTCTGATTGTTTCAGGTTTCACTTCATTCTAAGCACTTTTCACCCAGCTCACAGCATCTGAAACTGTGGTAGATTTTGCTAATTTATGAACATTCTAGCAACTAATGATCTCAATAGCCTTTTCTTGTACAAGATTTTCAACATACAAATTACTCCCTGATCCAGGGGTTGCAAGCAGGATGTCGAATTCAGCAGAAAGAGTTTCATTTCTATACTTGACAGTTTTTATGTGTGGTAACACGGAGCATTATCGACAAACAGTAAAATCTTTTTTGCATTTTGCATTTTGCATTTTGCATTTTCCTGTTCAGTTTGTGCAGCCATGAACGAAAAATTTCACACGTCATAATGCTTTTTTGTTGGCACACCAGTATATATTTCTCAATGTAGTGCCATCATGTTTGAAGCATCATTTATGCAGATATGTGTGAATAATAATAGGTTGCTCCTTTTCCCCGCATATATTGGCACAAAACACAATTGTTAGTCTCTGCTTTGTTAATTTACCACCCTTGCATTTGTCTCCTTTCACTGCAAGCATTCTGTCTGGTATTGCTTTAAATAGAAGGCCTGTTTCCTCCATGCTGTACATGTCACATATCCTTTAGTGATATCGGAAATTTGCGATTTCCAGTCACTGATCGTATCCTCACTGACTTCACCACTTTCACCACTAACACTTTGGAAAATAAAGTAGTGGCATACACAAAATCTGTCCAACCATCCATCCATTCCTGGTGCTAAAGTTTTCAACACCAAGGTCCGATACGATTTGAAGAGCTTTCTCTTGAAGCATTGGCCCACTTATAAGGAGGCCCTTTACATGAGCACGATTAAATCATTCTAAAAGAACATTGTTTATGCTTTTGTAAGGCCATCAACGTCTCTTCTCGAGTCCTTTCTTTCCAATTTTTCAGGTACTGTTCCCGATTGGCAAGAATATACTGTATCTGATTTTTACCACAATTAAAAAGCTTAGCTAACTCTCCTGTGAGTTTATCTTTTCGCTCTCCCTTATCACTGATAAGCGAGTCTTGAGAGAAAGGATTGCAAGTTTTTATTTGCAATTGATATTCATCATTTGCCAGGATGAAATGAAAATTGTAACGAAAATGATCACCAATGGTCGTCAACACACAGAATGAACTGCCAGGAGAACGCATTGGAAAGGCAACCTTAAATGCTTTCAAAAAACAGTGTGGACATAGTGAAGTTCACAATCCAAACATGAGATAGCCGAGTAAAAGATGGGTGATGAACAAACAAGAAATGTGATCAATACAGTCAACCCCAGTTATGGTGAACTCGGATATAGTGAACCCTCAGTTACAATTAACTTAAGGCATTGGTCCCATTTCACTTACATTACAAATAAGCACATGAAGATTCAGTTATAGTGAACCTGAACCTCCACACTAGTTAACTTAGGAAATAATTCCTGGAAATAAACTGGATCTTGCATGTTATTAGGCGAGTAAAAGAGCCTCCGGAGAGTGAGACGGTATTCCAACAGTGCAAGAGACATTGAAAGGTGTGAAAAATGCATTTCGATAATTAAGAGACAGACGACAATGGAAAATCAAGTATGGAGAGAACACAAACTCTGGAGAAGGATCTAGAGAAATTACTAATGAAAAATCTACGAATGAAATAATTGAAAATAATTTATTTTTATGGACAAATAAAGATATTGAAATTTTCAGTTCGTCCTGTCAATGAATTTTGCCGTATCTCTATATTAATAAAATCAATAATTGTGGAGAAATTCTATTTAGTTTTGACATCATCGGATATAGCGAACCTCTGATATAGTGAACCCAACATATTTGTCCCCAGAAGTTCACTATAACCCGAGTCTACTGTACATGCCAATGAACTGAATTATAGATTTATATACTGAGAAATATATTACATAGATGCTATACATGTGATTTATATTTATAATATAGAACATGATTTGAGGTACTCAAACAAAGTTGCAAGATGTGTGTATAACATCTTGTTGCTGCCATCATTATTTCAATAAATTAAAAAATAAAATAAAATAAAAACAGACGCCCCTATTGCACACTCACACAATCAGCGACAACCAAACACAGCTAAAGCACTGTTCAGGGTTGGATTGTATTGCAAACTGAAGAAGAAATCATTGAACCTGCCTCCAACGCCATTCTAAGAATAGCACTCCAAAGGGAGGGGTAGAAACAACAGTGGCGGTACCCCCTATCATGTAAGAATCGGCATGAATCATCACTGGTTGCCTCCTAGGCCGCAAGTTGTGGCTAGCAGAAAATGACTTATGGCATTATAAAACATTCTTGAAACGAAAGTGGTTGTCTTCCAGGGTAAAATTTGTGATTTTGTAGACGGTGATGATGGTCATTGGTCAGGAACAGGGGTGGTCACTTAATAAAGGGGATTCAAATGCATTGGTCTAATGGGAAAAATACTCTGTCCATAAAAAAGTGGTCAGGAGGAGGGGTTTCACTGTATATAACACAAATAAAATTTATACAACTCATTTCTACTTTATTATTTATTTTTACTTATTGTAAATTGGGGAAGGGAGAGTCTTGTCGCAAGAGTTTCACAAGCAATTATTTTCAGGTGATTCAAGTGCACGTTTCAGATGCATTATGGAATTTATTGATGGTCTCACAAACAATTAAATCACAATATTATCATACAAGTTCTATCTGTGACTGCGAAATTTATACAGATGAGGGGCAGTCCCGCTACATCACAATCTGATTCAGAGCAGCAAACTTAGTATAACCATACGTATACTATTTATAACAGCACTTTAATATAGACGTCGTGGGAGCTGTTAACAATTTTCATACACTACAGTTGGCTGCAGAGCATGGCAGATTATATTGGATAACATTTTTGGCAATGGTTCCCAATTTGTGGGGAAAATAAATAAATCTTTTAAAAATTAATAAATAAAAATTCAAAAAATTTTCATGTTAAATCCAGGTTGTGCATCAAAGCTAATGATGTTAAATCGAAAATATAATTGCATAAATTACATACAGGTATTATCGGGACTTTCAAAAATGAATGTTAAATGCGGGAAAATGTTAAATCGTGGTCATGTTAAATTGGGGTTCTACTGTAATTCCTCTGACTTTGAAGTTTTAAGCAATTCCTTTTCTAGCATAATCACAAATTTATTTTTTAATTGTAGCTCACAGAGAACAATATTATGAATAAGGGATTAGCCCCTCCTTTGTTTCTAAATCAATCCACACTCATAGTTACCTTTTGGTTCAAGGAAACAAAGTATTTTACTGAATAATTTACTTAGACTTTGTAATACTAATATTTACTCAGATTTTATGAAGGACTTCAGATTTTATGAAGGACTTCAGATTTTATGAAGGACTTCAGATTTTATGAAGGACTTCAGATTTTATGAAGGACTTCAGATTTTATGAAGGACTTCAGATTTTATGAAGGACTTCAGATTTTATGAAGGACTTCATATTTTATGAAGGACTTCAGATTTTATGAAGGACTTCAGATTTTATGAAGGACTTCAGATTTTATGAAGGACTTCAGATTTTATGAAGGACTTCAGATTTTATGAAGGACTTCAGATTTTATGACTTCAGATTTTATGAAGGACTTCAGATTTTATGAAGGACTTCAGATTTTATGAAGGACTTCCAGATTTTATGAAGGACTTCAGATTTTATGAAGGACTTCGAATTTTTATGAAGGACTTCAGATTTTATGAAGGTTTTGAATTTTCTCGAAGGACTTCAGATTTTATGAAGGACTTCAGATTTTATGAAGTACTTCAGATTTTATGAAGGACTTCAGATTTTATGAAGGACTTCAGATTTTATGAAGGACTTCAGATTTTATGAAGGACTTCAGATTTTATGAAGGACTTCAGATTTTATGAAGGACTTCAGATTTTATGAAGGACTTCAGATTTTATGAAGGACTTCAGATTTTATGAAGGACTTCAGATTTTATGAAGGACTTCATATTTTATGAAGGACTTCAGATTTTATGAAGGACTTCAGATTTTATGAAGGACTTCAGATTTTATGAAGGACTTCAGATTTTATGAAGGACTTCAGATTTTATGAAGGACTTCAGATTTTATGAAGGACTTCAGATTTTATGAAGGACTTCAGATTTTATGAAGGACTTCAGATTTTATGAAGGACTTCAGATTTTATGAAGAAAAACAAGATTTTGCTTTCCTTATATTAAGGTGTCTCCACACATTCGGCATTAACTTTCCTTGCTATATTTATTGTTGTATATAAACTGAACAATATTAGCCACAAACAAGAACATAAATATGAATTAACAATTACAAGACTTCTATAAATATATACTTACCCATTTGGAAAGTGAGTGCTGGAGAAGACATCCGTCCATCTCCTCCATTGGAGAAGGCAAGGACTCTCATATGGTATGCTTTTCCAGGAGAAAGATTTGAAACATAGGCCTCCAATTTGGAACCAACACCAATTATTGTGTCATTAGCTGTGCTCATATCTTGATCCACTTCCCAGACACGCACCTGCAAGTAAACATTCCGAGAATGTTTTAACACAATTTTTTGATATGAACAAACAACTTGAGAATCAATTTTAAAAGTCCACTCTTCGGTAAGGTAATGCCTATTTAGCTGAAGAGAACAAGAGAACCCTGTTAATTATACAGCATTTTCCCCTTTCTTGAAGTAATTGTCCTTAATGATTAATAATTATTTCTCGACCTCCATTGCATAAAAACAATAGGTAAGTTTTCACAACTTTGAAACAACTAATACCAATCAAAAATGGCATTAATCAAAAATAGAGAACTGCTACCCAATTATTAGCCTGATAATTCTATGATGATTCCTCCAAAGCAAATTGGCAAACTTGTTGTGCTACAACTTTTTTGTATTATTTGTAACGGGGTCATAATATTATAATACAAGCTGAACCCACTTGAAAATTTCATTCACTTGAACACTATTGTATAAGTTATTACCAGTCAGTAATGGCTTACTTCATATCAAAGCTGCCCCATTGACCCAAAACATGATTGTTTTCAACTTGTAAAAACATATGCTGGGATTTGAACTGCAGTACATAGACTGCATTTTTTTGTCCATTACACTATCAAACTGGTTAGGTAGGAGAGTCTTGCCACGAAACAAAAGTTGTATGTCCAGATAAAAAAAATGGCCATCTCACAATTTGCTCAGTTGATCCAGATGGGGTCACAGACTCAAACTTATAGTACAACACTTGTTAGTATAAGGATAATGAAATGTTCAGAATTATACTGTACATACGGTAGATTTTGCATTAATATCACTGTCAAAATAAATAAGCTTTTTGTTTTATATTTTCAGTACAGCATATATCCTCTGGAATGGAAATCATCTTATATTCTATCTATTTTTATATCCAGTAACAAAAATTGTATTTCACATTACAGACCTACAACATTTTAGTGTTATTCCAAAATTGCTTATGTCAATAGTTGCTGAGAAATTAAAAAATCTAATTTACCTATTTCTACTGAAGAAAGAAACTTGATGCCAAGAACAAATATTGAAACAAATCTAGTACATTATATGCAATACATTCTTAATGCAATGGGATTTCAGGCATAAATGCAGACTGAAGCTTTTGATTTCATCGTTCTTTCTATTCTCCTTTATAAATTGGAATGTTTAGGTAAATGAAGATTATAATAGTTCAATAATAATTATCAAACTAATCAAATGCAATGTCACAAAAGGGAATATTCTGGATCTATTTATTTTTCATTTGGGGACTGTCAGGGCTGGCAACCTTTTCATTAAGTTTTTATAAACAATATTAACAATATGTGATTTTGAAAGATGTGGAATTTCATCTTTTTGTAGCCAACCTTAAACTTTTTAAAATTATAAAAACTCCTCAAGACAGTAGTCATTAAATCCTGTTGTGATGTGGTGTAGTGGTAATGATCTTGTTTTAAACCCAATCAATGCAGAAACATGTTTATCAGATCTACAACTGTAAATAATGCTGATTATATTGACTATTGCACTCATGAAATTAAAACCAATAGCATTTAACCATATATACAATATGACTCAATCAGGATGGTGTATCTCAAAAAGTATGTCGCTTTTTCTATCCAATTTTTCGTACCGCTTCTCTCTACTGGCCAATCATAAACTGCGACTCCGCTATCTTAGGAGGCGGTATGTAGTATCAATCACTGTGTTGATGTACAACAAACCGCGTATATACAATAACATAACCTCTGATTTTAACACAGCTTTCAATTATTTTCAATATTTGGCATTATTAATTGCGAGATACACTCTACTTAATTAAGTATATTCATTGCCTGCTAATTTGACACAAATAAATGGATTAATTAAATTACCATATATACTCGAATATAACCCACATATGTTTTTCAAAAATTGCTAGCTGAAAATTGGAGTGCAGGTAATATTCGCGTCAAGGTTGGTACCACGAACTTGAAGTGTGTTGCACATGGTCACAAGGTGGCGTGGGTAAGTAGCAAGCCTTCGTTGAGGTGCAATACATGTTTACAAGTTACCCAGCAGTAGTAATGGCTTCTCCATGTTCTAAAAGGGCATCTTTCACAGCGAAAGAAAGGCTACACATGATAGAAGCAGAAGAACTCTGCAACCATGCAGCATGAAGCAAGTATGGTGTGAACGAGAGCTGTATTCGTTAGTGGCGTAGAAACAAATCGTGACTCTGACAAACTAATGTAAATCGGCGGGCCTTTCGAGGTCAGAAAGCGAAGTTTCTAGAAACTGAGATCAAGTTATGTGATTAGATAGCAGAAAAAAAAGACAAGTTTGGTTGTGCCATTTCAAGTGAGATGTGCAAAGTGAAAGTGCTGGCTTTTGCAAAGGAATTTGATATCTCGGAATTCAAGGCCAGCAGCAGGTAGCTTGCACATGCATTTAAGCGCAATGGGTTGACCTTCCGCAGGAAAACAAACATTGCCCAACGATTACCAAGTGATTTTGAAGAAAAGGTACTTAATTTTCACAGATATGTGATAAATTTGCGAAAGTCGAATTCGTATTTGTTATTGCAAATCGACAATGCCAATCAAACCCCTGTATATTTTGAGATACCTTTAAACTACACTGTGAATAAAAAGGGAGAATCGAGCGTCATGGAGACAACAGGAGTCTGTGAAAAGTTAAGATGCACGGTAATGCTCTGTGTTACTGCAGAAGGGTGGAAGTTGCCTCCTTACATAATTTTTAAGAGGAAATCCATCCCAAAGATTGATGTTCCCGGTATTGTACAGGTACAAACATAAGGTTGAATGGACAATAATCTAGCACAAGACTGGGTTAAGAGAGTTTGGCAACGTCCCCCTCAAGCATTTCTAAACTTGCTGTTGGTATTAGACACCTTCTGTGGCCACACAACAAAGGAACAGCGGAATTTGTTAACTGCGGGGAAAACTGACACGGCAATCATCCTGGGAGGTCTAACCTCTGTTCTGCTGCCTCTGGATGGGTGCATTAATCACCCATTGAAGGTTGCGGTTAAGCAACTTTATACTAGGTGGATGGTGGAGGTTGGTTTTTACTAGGTGGATTTACAAGGTTGCGGTTAAGCAACTTTATACTAGGTGGATGGTGGTTTTTTTCTTTTGTTGCAGGTGCAGGATAGTTTTGGTTTAAACAATTTAATATTAATGGAACTACTTTTTTGCAATAAAAGTGAAAAAACGAAGAACAAATAGAAAAAAGTTTTTTCCCCCCCCAAAATTCCTTTCCATGAAATTAGGGTGCGGGTTTTTTTATGACGGGGTATATTTGAGTATATATGGTATTAAATTTGTTTACTACTCGTTAACCATCTGCTCTTTGCAGATTCATTATTTCTTCACATTTGTTACCAATTGTTACCTTTAAAACATTTTTACTTCTTTAGTGGGAAATTCAGTCAAATATATTTTCAGTCATACTACCAATTGTTGGTTCACGCCTATCTGTTCTAGGATTAAACCATTCTTCGGTATAATTCATATTTTTAAATACTTGTTCAATACTTTTTGTTTATAGCATGATCATTCATTCAAAGCAATAGTTTAATTCAGAAAGACTCTTCTTTCTCGAACCCCCACTTTGTGACTAGCAAACACATTGACACTTACCTTGTAGCCTTGGAGAGGCTCCTCCTCCAGACTGGGAGCTACATAACGCCACGTCACCTTCACAGTCGATGGGTTGATGCCCTTGACATGCACAGACGAAGGTGGTTTCTGGGGTGCTTTCCTGTATGTTCGTTCTGCAAACAAACAAAAAAGTATAACTACTAAACTATAAGTACAGAAAAGAAAAAAAAATTGAAGACATATGTTAACCTGTCAAAGTCCAAAATTCTGGATTAAACATTTTTTATGTAAAAGCATGTTCACATACACATTTTCGCAATCAGTGGAGGAAGAGGGGAAGCAAGAGAGAAGAAAAAAAGAGGGAGCAGACAAAATGAGAAAACTTGTGGCTATTGACAAATGATATTGTTTTTATTATGATTTGATGAACACGTAGTTTCTTTACATTAGTATTGTGTTATTTTCCTTAGGTTCGTATTTTCCACGATTCTAAAGAACTTTTTGTACTGAAAAGAAAGTAATTAGGAGTACAGTCATGATAGTGTGAGAACCAACAGTGATTCAACAGGGGCAGGGAATAATTTAAATATTTCAATGCACCATCAAAAATATATAATATTGACTTTAACTGCATGGCCCAAAAACACACAATAATGCAATTCCACTAAACGTTGCACAATGTACAGAAATGTTTGCGCTATAAGTCCTACTATCTAATTATCAGATAACTGCAGAGTATTTGCTAATATTGCTCTGGATTTAATGTTGAGAGAGATATTGACTGATATTGAGATAGATTTAAAATATCAATGGAAGAGACAGAGTTCAAGCCCAGGCATAAGAAAGATGGAAACACAGAATATTGTCCAGGAAGTAGAAAATAACCAAAGAAAATGAGAGAAACACATCAAGAGAATGAAAGCAAACAGATATGTGGAACAGATAGTCGTACAAAATGAAGGTAGAAGAGAATGCAGAAAAAACTAAGATAGCAAAGCCAGAAGACTGTTGTGTTGAACAGAATACATGAAAGGAACAGGTCATGTTGACCTAACTCTTACTAGTTGATAATAATGATGATGATGATGATGATGACGATTATTGAAGTTGACAATCTCTTCCTATTGATTAAAGTAGGTTCATAGTAACTGTCTAAGTAATTTATTCAACAGCAAACACATACCTATTACAAACTGACTCTCTGGACCTTCCCCTGCTGAATTGTAAGCCATGACTTTAACATAATAGTATGTATCAGGCTGTAAACCAACAATCAGAGCCCAGGGACGTGTACTTCGGCTGAGGTAATACACAGCATTTTCTTCAGGAATACCATCCTTCCAGTACTTGAGCTGAAATAAAAATAGAGAATTCAGATTTACTATGTCATGACAACGTAATCCCATTCAACTACTACACACAAGAATGATATATTTGCAGTCACATACACAAGGAGGGAGAACAAGTACTGGTAATGTTCCTAAACCATCTTTGAATAAGGATGATGACTAATAATTTTAGAATGTCTAGACACTTATCATTCTGGACATAATGCAGTTCTGAAATGTAAATGGCTTTGCTACATTGAATTTACAATGATAAGTAAATTTTATTAATTATTTATAATCCATCATGTGCCTCCTTTGAACTTCACTAAAAAAAAAAAAAAAGTTTCTTTGAAATGCATCTTCCTACACTAGGATCAAAATGGCAGCATTTTAAAACATGCCCACTCAATGCTTGCAATAACGGTTTACATGCTCTGAATACCCAATGTTCATGAAGAATAATGGATGAGGAAGGTTCTTGAACATACTTCATGTTAGCTGAAACTAAACTATTGGAGTTGGTTCATCAAATTTGAGAAACACAAATAATCTAACATCTCAGCTCCAGATACAGTACTGTAGATAAAACTCTTTGGACATTACCACAAACAAACATTTTGATGTACCCGAGTGTAGCAAATCTAACTGGATAGGGATTGTAATGAAAGGGCTATACAACTAGGAAGTTTCAACAAATTAAGCATGTAGATATCTTGCCGTTCTTTTGTTTCCCTTCCTTATGTAATTCATCAATGACAAATTGTGGCAATTTGACATGCTACATGCATAACAAACAAAATAGATCTTAAGTATTAAGAAAAGCATTAATAAACTAAGGAGGGAACTATGGGATATCTTCAGAGCAGTATTGAAAATGGATAAATTCTTGATAGGGAATAATGGTACGATTGTAGGCATCAAAAAGATGAACTGGCATGTAACAATAGTGAAACATAGCTCGTGCATGCTGCTTCATACAAGTTTATAGAATACTCCAACCTATTTCTTTCCAATACCACACAAAGTTCACATTTTATTTCATCTAGATGATTTGTTAGAAACATTTGTAATTTTTTGTACTATAAATACAACCCATAATGAGTTTAACCAATTTTTATTTCATAAAAATATTACGTGAACACATTTTTAATTTTTCCTATTGTGACACCTCTATAAAGTCTTGTCTTTTGATCTTGAAATGAGTAACTTATTGCAGGGCTTGATATTTGGCAGAACGCGATGGAACAGCATTCCGATACCTCAGAAATAATTACTAAATTCTATTATAAACACACAACTATTTCTATTAATTAATCTAAATATCTAATTAATAATTAATTTGGGGCACATTCCAAAACCTAAAATTTTATAAATCAAGAACTGCCTACATGACTTATTGTCATCACACTGCAAAATACAATGTGTACAAATAACTCCCTTAATGTTTTAGTATTATATGATTTTCAAAACAACTTCTATACCAAATTAATAGTGTTGCATTTTCATAACTTTGGGAGTTTCCCAGCAAATTTGAAAATGGTCATTCCATTACAGCGCCACGACAAACAGTTGATTTGGGCTTAGTATTTCAAAGGAAATGAAATATTAGGAAGAAGATGCTCTCCTTAGACTCTTCTGTGGAAGGATATGCCAAAGGTCATGATCTCAATAGTTTTCTCAGCACAAGTCATGAGACAGCTGTGCCTTCTTACCTAAACCAGGTGGTGTGGTCTTCCGTATATTCTGACCACGCAAGAAAGAAAGTCTCGAAACATCGAAACAGATTTGATGAAATCGAAAGATATATGTACACATATGCCACTACCCGCAACCTAAGAGGACACAACATGAAGCTGAAGAAGGCTAAATTCAAACATGTCAACTGCAAAAATATCCTCACAAACCGCACAGTTAGTTACTGGAATAACCTTCCTTAAGAGATCATCTCAGCCAGCACTGTAAACCAATTTAAAAGACTTTACTCTTGCTTCTGTATGTAATATTAGATTACAAATCATTAGCATTTATTTCACTAAAAACTAATTCAAACTTTGTAAAATATACATCGATTGCGGCTATATCAGTTTTCTGCAAACGTGTATACAAATAAAATAAATATATACTGTGATGTGCTAAACATCAAATTCAAGTACATGACAACTAGATGTTTCTACCGCATAGTGTGTGTGACAAGCTGAGAACAAAGAGAAATAATCCTTTTTGACTCTGCATGTCTGATTTGGGTAGGGATGTGATCTTTTGTGAAAGAAAGCATCAGAGGAAAGCTCTCAGGAGTCTGGGGGTGGAGAAAGACGGCTAGCCAGCGAGACAAGTGCTCCCCAGATAATCATATACCAATACGAGCATACTTGACATTTAGAGAATTGGGTTTTCTCTACAGCAATTCACACACACCACAAGGATGCACACATGGGCAGAATGGAGCAGGGCATCATCCCAAATGGAACAAGCTCTAAGCTCCTGATAAGTGTGGTAGTATAGTGCATTTATGTGTAAGGGTGTGCAAGTAAGAGGTGAGGTTAGGGCAATGAAGAGATAGGGAAGATCGTAGGTGGTCCATGGCAAATTTGTTATGATACTGCTTCAGCATTTGCCTGGTATTGATCGGGAAAAAAAAACACTGATCAGAGCAGCTGGCCACTAAAATTCACTTCCAGACGGCAGTACAATTCAACCTGGCTATATTGCTGGTGTTGGAAATCCTGCTATCTACTGGACTTGAACCCTAGGATCTCACGGTCAGAGGCACTGCAGTGACATCAGTAGATGCCCTGAGGCATCTCAGCTGGTACATACTCTTGGTTTAAGGCAAGATTGCCTAAATGTTGCAACACCTGCCATAGAGAAGCAGTAATGACTTTAGACCCTGATGAAATGGTACACACGTTCATTCATAGGAATGAGCCAAGATGCAACACTTGATGGAAACGCTAAGGTAAGGCAAATGTAGAATGAGTTTTCATCAAACTTTAAATGAATTGATATGCTAATTATTTACTTTATTATTATTTTCTATTTACGGTACACATAATTGAAAGAAATTGTGGAGGGTTAATGTACATGTGGAATTGTTGAGTGTAGTGAACACACACAATTATTTTCTCTCACAATTACCATACATCATTGCAGACCCACCACCACAATCTTTCCAAGACCTTTGCCAACACCTTTGCCTACATAATCTGCAAAGACTAATGAATTTAATCAGATGCCACAAAAGCAGTGCTTCAATTTAATTGAGTCTGCATATTAGCACTAAGATATGTATGTGCAAAGTAGATTAAACAACACTAACCACGTTCCTGTCTCATTGGGCAAGCCCATGCTCCACCTATCAGAGTTCAACCTGTACAAAACTGAACACACTATAACCCTTCAAATAAAAAAGCTGAAGTGGTAGAGATTTTCTCATAGGTTATGGCAAATCATACGAGGTCAAACATCTCTCGGAAATGCTGGTCATCTTGTAATCCATGGATATTAGGGAAGATCACACATTGCTGATTCCATGAGAATCAAAGGTGACAATAATAAAAAGTTAACAAGTACAAGCACTTAACTATCCTACAGTATCAGCTTGTCTAAGACACTGAAGCGGAACAACTAATACTGCTAAATACAATTGAAACAACTGGAGGGGTCAGTGAGAGAGTCGTAAGTAGGGGGCGAATTTTGACTACCTAAATCATCACCACAAATAACCAATAAAAGGCTCTTAAAATGTTTTTAAAATTCTCTAAAAGCAAAGAAAAATGACGTAAAAAATTTGATTATAATCAGTTGAGATGAACAACCCAAGCTGTTGGATATGTTACTAATGTAATCATGGCTTCTTCATGTCATTCAAGTGAACTCAGTTTGCAAACGATCGGTTTGGACTGGATCACAAAACCTTTGTCTTTAGTTATCATGAAATCCGCCAAACCGACAACAGTGCTGAAAGCGTCACAGGAATTCTGCAACGACTGCTGACATTACAATTTCTGAGCAAAGAAATTTAATATGCTATACTCAAGAACTCTGTGAAGAACAGTTGTTGCATCTCGTAAATATTATTTGTAGAAAGTACCATTAATATGACATTAGTGAAAGATGCACTAAAAATGAAGCAAAAAGGTAAAAAAAGGACTTATTAACCGAAATCGATGAAACATGCAACAAAAAAAGAAAATACACTACCACCACCACCACCACCACCAACAACAACAACAACAACAACAACACAACTACGAGGGGGATCCAGGAAATAACAACCATTCGCGCATACCCGCCATGCAGGTGGCTCCCCTTCCATGTTTGAAGGTCAACTGGCTTCCTTTACAAGTGTTCTCATAATTTTGTGAGTGCTGGTTGCAACAAGTCGCCATTGTGCATTTTGTGTTACTTCAAAATGAACTACGTGATTGATGATTCTGCCGACTGTGAGGTGAGGAGTGTGATTCGATTTTTGAATGCCCGACATTTGAAACCTGCAGAAATTTACCAGCAATTGAACGAAGTGTACGGTGATACTGTAATGAATGAAAGAAATGTGAGAAAACGGTGCGAAACGTTCAACAATGGGCGAACAAATGTTCACGATGAAACTCAACCCGGATGGCCATTGCTCATCACCGAAGACCTGAAGATTAAAGTGAATGACAGAATCTTGCAAGACAGGCATACATCACTCGACGAATTGCATACTGCTTTTCCTGACATTTCTCGTTCTTTGCTTGGTGAAATTGTGTCGCATCATCTTGACTACCACAAAATCTGTGCACGATGGGTTCCACGGCAACTGAGTGACCAACACAAAACTCAGAGAATGGCCGCAGCATTGATATTCTTGATGCGATCACACAGATGGGGACTCCTTTCTTGATCAAATTGTGACTGGTGATGAGACCTGGGTGTCTCACAACACCCCAGAGACCAAGTGCCAATCACGTAAGTGGCATCATCCCTCATGACCCAAGAAACTGAGAAAATTCACACAGACTCTTTTTAACACAAAAAGTCATGGTTACTGTCTTTTGGGATCGCAAAGGTCTTCTTTTGCTGGATTTCATGCCAAAAGGCACTACGATCAATGCAAATCGTTATTGTGAAACTTTACAAAAACTACGGCGAGTCATCCAAAACAAGAGGCGAGGAATGCTTTCGAGAGGAGTTGTGCTTCTTCACAACAACGCCCGCCTGCACACTGCTGCTTCAACTCGAGAATTGCTGATCAATTCGGTTGGGAAATCTTTGATCATCCGCCCTATAGTCCAGACCTTGCTCCTAGCGATTTTCACCTTTTCACTAAGCTCAAAGACTTTCTGGGTGGTAAGCGTTTTGGAAGTGATGAAGAGTTGAAGAAGACAGTGAACACCTGGTTTAATGAACTGGCGGCAGAGCAGTATAACAGAGGAATTCTAAAGCTAGTGAAAAGATACGACGAATGTTTAAATGTAGGTGGAGATTATGTAGAGAAGTAAAGGAAGCTTCAGTTATGTAACAGACTTTGTTTTTTCAAATAAATATTTTTCTTTTAATTATTACATCAAAAAGGTCGTTATTTCCTGGATCCCCCTCGTACTTATAACAATGGGTCATTTCATTTTGTCATGACATAAAATGAATTCCTATACTACACGGCATAGTTCTAAAGTGAAAAGAAAAAAAATGACATTTCATTAAAATCCGCCCCCTAGTCATAAGCAACAAAACTTTTCTTAGATTGATTGATTGGTGATTCCAGGAATCTCAACTGCTATTCATGAGTCCAGTAAGAGAAGTGCATGTATTTTCCTCAAGGTGTCTGTGATGTTCCCCTGCTGGATGGTGAGATCTTGCAATGACCTACCATCAGCTAATAGGGTTTTCCCCAACCAGTATCCCTCACCAGCAGGGCACCACTCCAGCCGGAACAAGCTGTAACCGGTCTCCTAGCATATGAAGTAGTGTAGTGCGTGTGTAAGTAAGGGGTAAAGATAGGACAAGGAAGAGGAAGCCTGGTACTGATAATGGGAAAACTATTGATCAGAGCAGCCAGCCGCTAGAATTTGATCTAGCTGACAGGAGAGTCAAAAATTCTGCCATCATCAGGACTCAATTTTCTTCTTACATATTACGAGAAGACCAGACCAATTTTCTAGGGTTTGTCAATTTGTGTATTAATTTACATGGGTCTGTCAAACGGTAAATTAGCATGCATCCCAAAACCACTGGGGTAGCTTAATTTTCTTAACGACCCCGTCAAATTAACAATACTAACAATACACTGGTTCATGAAATTTGAGAAAGTTCTGACAATTCTTGAACAGTTAACACCATTCATTCATTCATTCATTCATTCATTCATTCATTCATTCATTCATTCATTCATTCATTCCTTCGTTTGCTTGTTCGTTTGTTCTTTCGTTCATTCTTTCAAAATTATCTGATCTTTTGTCTTTTCAAGCTCTCTTCTGACACTTAAAATTACTGGAACTCTGCAATATTCACATTTCATTAATAATAATTATTGTATATTCACTGCATTGGAAACTCACACGGTGGCCAATAAGTCTCCCTCGAATTTTTTCTCGAGATTGGTCCACTGGGGACCAGCTCACATTCAAAGCAGTGGAGTTAAATGAATAGGCAATCACTGAGCTCACTGGCTCCTGAGGCATATCTTCAGCACTGTAGATAATTACTGGTGCAGACTCTGGTCCATAGCCCAAGTCATTAGCAGACTACAAAATAAATGTTGCAGTTGAAACAGCATTTTTGTTGATAATCTTTTTCAAAAATATTTAATTTGTTCATAAATTCCCAACACACAAGCTTCCTTACCTGCACTTTTACTTCATATTTTGTGTAATAATCATCAGCTTTTATAGAAACCACAGCAATACCAATATTACCTTCGTTTTTCAATTCTAAAGTTTGATACTCTGTGTCACGTTCTTTATGACGCCAGAAGATTTTGTAATAAATACCATGGCCATTTTGATCTTCAGGTGCCAGAGGCTGAAAATAAAATTGACATTTATTTACGGAGAAACAGTTCATGTCTGCTTCATACAAGAATCAATACTGTTCCCTAAGATATATTGACATGATCAATGTGTATTTTATTGAGAACATGAATTCTCTTTTTCAACAGATCTCGAAAGTAAAACCAGAAAAATTTTTTGAACAAAATTGCTACGAAATCCTAGATTTTTTTTTTTGCACTATGCACCATTGTACTACTTTGAGAAAGATTCATTTACATAATGTAAAAATGTTCACAACAATGGCACAACAAACCAAGGCCACCAATTCCACCAAGGTTTGCAACAATGTCAATACCAATGACAATTGTAATTGAACAGCAACTAAGAACTATTACCTCCCAAGTAATGGTAAGATCTCCAATTTTGCCACCTCCTCCACCAACATTTGCAGGAGCTTTGTAGGGCTTAGCTGCAGGAGTATTGTGCAATGGAGAAGGTGCTGAAGGGGGTCCATAACCCAAATCATTGCTTGCAGCAACACGAAACTCATAACGTGACCATGGTGACAATACATTTTCTATATGTGCTTCTTTACGCCCATTGTTACGATTTATTTCCCGTGCTGTAATATCTATAACAAAAGATAAAAATATGGGAGGCAAATCAAATATTTACTGCAGTTTGTTTATTATTGTACCATAACTAAGACATACTTTGGACAAGGTCTACCCATGTCTTGTTCCAGTTGGTGCGGCCAGAAATGGAATACATAATAATGGGGCGGCCATTTTCGGCTCCATCGGTCCACTCAATTGTGGCAGACGTGCTAGTTACTTTCATTACCTGAACACCACCTATAAAGACAATAACATAGTATACAGTAGTACTACTTCATGTTGATACATCATTAATAAACTAGAAATATAGTAGAATCCTATTATAAGAGACATCTAGGGACATTGAGAGTAGATTTTCACCATACATTTCTACGAACTCTTGAAAGCATAGGTCTGAAGTGGACATGTACCTTTATTTATAATGGGGTTCTACTGTATTACAAATATTACATCTATGGCTTGGAAACAATGGTCTTCATCTAATTTACAGAAAAATTTGAGGCATATTTTAACAATAATAAACTGTTTCTAAAAAACTCTTGTTACTGATGCCCACTAACAAAATTTCAATCAAACACTTGACGTTACAAAAACAGATGTCCAGTTAAACTCAATTTGTACCTGGGCAGAAATGCATGCTGTTTCTTGAGAAATAAAAAAAGTAAGAAAGGAAAAACATGAATTAGCATCACACCACACCACAATACATAATATAAGCAGAGCCCACAGTAGAAAATTACCTGGTGGTCCAGGTGGACCTCTGATAACAACAGTAGTTTTACTTGAAATTCTGCCAACAGCACTTTTCACTATGCACTCATAATCCCCAGCTTCAGCTAATGATGCATTTCGTATATTCAGCATCCCCCCATGAATATCCTGCAAGATGTTTGTATGAGGAATTAATGCAAGAAACCATAAAACAGTTACTGCAAATAACTTGGCATTTTGCAAAATACAAACCATTCTACCACGCTGAACATCTACATCTCTAATTCGTAGGCCATTATGAGTCCAAATGTATGCCAAATCCAAAATTTCCTCTGATAAAGCTTGGCACCTTAACTCAACATCTTGAGCAACTGAAGTAGTGATCTGGGGCACCATTCGCTGCTCAAATCTAGGGCCTCCTACAAAGTACAAAAGATTATTTATAACTATCTCCAAGCACTAAATGATTGATGGAAACCTCAAAAAGAATGGATGATGAATTCGAAGAACCCTCAAGAAGGTTAAAGCCAGAAGTTAACATCATATGCTCATCATAAAGATCTGAGTCTTGAAACACAGATGAAGAGCTAGAAACTTTTCTAAGATCAAATGTATGAGCAAATAAGAACAAAGAAATGTTTAAAATCTTAAAAAGATATTTACTAACTTAGAACAATGAGCCGGCCACTGCTTTCATCAGAGCCATATTTATTTTGTGCACTACATGTGTAGACACCGGCGTCATCCCGTGACACATGACTGATAAACATGTTACCATTGTCAAGGATCCGTCGTCTACCACCCGATCCTGGAAATAACCATATAGAATATATGAAAGAAAAATATGCAAACCACAGAGCATTACATTTTTTCAATACACTTTTAAGAAACATACAAATTAAAATTCAGCACAGATGTGAGAAAAATGTTAACAAGCCTAAAACGTTCATTTAAAATTTGGAAAACAGAGGACTAGAACAAAAATCACTTTGGAGAGTCAAAAATGTAGAAAGTTTCACTGATAAATATGTACAGTCCAGGCCTCAAAAATGAAAGAAAGAAGTAAACCAAAAAATGTAAGTTTGTAAAGAGAAATAGACTAATGGGGAGAAAGACACAGAAAAAGTGTAAAGGAAACCAGAACAAACCTGCACAAATTAATAACTCACCAAAACAGAAAAAAGTTAGAGTTTAGTTTGCATTATTCTTTGTGACTCACCTAAAACACTGCCATCTTTCTTCCACACAAATTTTGGCCTCGGAGCAGCTTCTGGGTTGCACCGTATTGTGATGTTTCCTCCTTCTGCTGCATAGCTTTCCAGTTCTAAAGGTCTCTTTTTGAAAGATGGTTTTAATGCTATAACACCACAAATTATTTTTGACTCACAGCGAAAGGGAATGTTATTTAAATAAATACAACTAACAATTGTACTAACACAAAATTCTTAGCTGTGCGGAAGAGTATTTTGCTTTTAACTGGTTACTGGCACGACACTGATACATAGCTTGATCTCTCTCATGATCCAAGTAACGTATGGTTAGTACATTGTCAACAACAGTGTAACGATCCTTATCCTCAATAGGCAGATTGACTATGTCCAGAATTTCCCCATTTCTAAACCATGTGTAGTTCACATCAGGAATTCCAAAGGCTTCACAAGTCCAAGTTAAATCAGCCTTATTATCCATGTGTCTATCCGAAAGAGGAATGGTGAAATTTGGTTCAGCTGTAAAATGCAAATAAATTACAAAATGCACAGAAAAATTCTTGCATTCAACATTTTGTAAGCCCTCCCATCCATCACTTTCAAAGACCATAAACATTGAACGTTGACAGAATGAAGATAAACACCAGCTCTCATGAACACTGGTAGTTTGGACTATCAAATCACAGCTATTATAATGCAAAGTTGCATGTACATTAAGATATTCACTGCACATTCATTGGCAAACCAACTCAAATAGTAAACTTCTAACGAAAACATCAGTAAATTAAATTTTGTCCTAAACTTTGTCCAAACATTAAGTTTTTCAGCAGTCTTCTGTCAAAATCTCCTACAGGAAATCTGATTATCTCATCTCAATTATCTCATTGGTAAAGGGGATCGAAACACAAAACTACCTTTTCCTGTTTATGAAACATGTAAAAGGAACAAAACAACAGAAGACACTGGCACAAAAATGTACGCGTTTTGTGAAAGTGGAGATGCAACAATTTTAGCTTGTAGTGATGACATTTATATTGCTGATCAAGACCCTTTCTCATTATTGCTGCAAAGCACCTTTCCCCACTGCAACTGTAAATATTGGTGGGGAAAACACCTTGTTTTCACTTTCTACTTTGGTTTCCGACTCAGCAGTGTTACTGTTCTAGAGTGATCATGAGCTCTGTTAACCTACATCAAACATAATACAAATACTTTACATGGTGCAAATGTGAGAATTGCTGAATTATGTTAATGTTTGAAGTGTATGTGGCACTTTAGTTTAACTTACAGTATTTACCCACATATAAGACTAGTTTTTTTCCTAAATATCTCGTTCAAAACATACAGGTTGTCTTATATTCACAGATTAAGTCTAGTCAGTTAGGATTTGTGTTTTACACTGCTTTTCGACATCAAGAAACTCAAATGTCCATGCAACAAGAAGTTGCAAAGGCGATATATATCACACGTATCTATAATGCCCAATTATATTTACAGAGGTATTCTTCGTATCCACCAAAAATTTACCTGGTGATCTCCACCAATATTTTTGAATGGGCCATTAAATGAACATCAAATGACTTGCCAGGCATTTTGTTACACAGAGTGCAACATGGCTACAAGGCTACATGGTCTCTCAGTTCGACACCCTGCAAGTTGCAAATCTGCTTTCTGCCAGAGATGAAAATGAATATATTCACATTGATAGAAGAACGAATTATGCACCTGATCAAAAGAGAATAATAATTTTTTTAATATGTGAACAGGCTGGACAATCCTGAGATAAAACAAAGATATACATGAGAAAGAAACTTTCTGAAGAAAAACTTCCCAAAGTTGAAAACTTTCCGCTCTGCCGCAAGTTACCTGCAAAACAGACATGTACAAGTTCACAGTTAACAACTTGATCAGGTGTACATTAAATGTCGCACATTTCAAGTACATTCTGAGAAAAAACAATTTAAGGATCAGAGGCTCAAAACAAGCATGTGACAGGAAGAAAACCTGGGTTTCAGAAGGGAATGTTCTTAGGTGGCTTCAGGTGAAAGATTAAACACCAAACATTTTCAGAGGAGTCTAAAAGAGCAAGAGGTCAACACAGTATGGAAGTAGGAACAAAGAGAAAAACAGTGATAAGATGAAGGCAATAGTGACAAATACCAAGATTACAATTTGATGAAGTTCAAAATGATTTTAAAGAACAAGAAAATTGAGGTAGCTCAAGCAATGATTTTAAAATTCTCAACAAAATAATTTTCTTGACGATTATTAGTTTTACTTAGGCTCAATAGTAAGAATTAGTTTAAAATTTAAAAAATTCTCAGGAGGTCTCTTTTTTAGGAGGTTGTCATATTCAGGTAAACATGGTAAACACCATACGAGTCAGTTTATGTCAGTTAATGCTTGTTTCTAAAAACTAGCTTTGGATATAGATGTGCTAAATTTCAAACTCTTATCAACTACTTTTAAAATAAAAAGTTGAAGGTATGAACAAATTAAAAAACAAGTCACACGGATGAAGCTGATACAACATACATGATTTTCCATGCATCCATTTTCCAACAAAATGGACCTCTTGATTTAAAATAAAATTGGTTTAGTTCCATACTGAAATAGTATGGAACAGCAGACAAAACCTTTGAGTGAAGCTTACTGATATATTTTTTGGAATATTTTTAACAATGTGTCTGAAGCATTGAGAGATTTCTTTGAAATATAGTTATAGAAAATGTATGCGATTTCAAAATTGCACAAAAAATCACCACCGCCACTGAATTGGACACCACTCAACGCAGTAACAGAGATCAGTACATTACATTAAAATAAAATAAAAATATACATAGTACTGGATGTTCTCCATGCAAATTTGGAGAATTTAATAAGAGAAGATGACCTTTTTTTAACATTGTAGAAACCAACATTAATCCTTTTGTATATGTCTTCATATTATGGTGCATGTGAAATATCAATCATTTTTTTTTTACATTTTCATATTATTTACTAGTGCAGTAAATTTTGTGCCAGCATATTTGAAGTAGCTGAACTATGGAAGTTCACATGACAAGAAACAACCCAAATTCATGATGTTTCAATTTTCATTTACACACTCATCAACACTTTGCAGAAAGCAGAACTTGGAACAAAATCAAATTCATTAAATTGCTTTCCCCTACCAGACATGTTTTGTGAAAAACACATTCTAATTATTTCAGCACCCATCTCACATTACATGCCCACTTCTTCAAAGTCAATTTGATTTGTCAGGAGAGTGCTAAATTCATCACTCGTACAAATTCACCTGTAACCTACAGCAAAATTGTAATCAAGCCACAAACCTATTGAGAGAACATTCTCTTTTAGGAAAGTAATGAACAATTACCGTGTTTCTGGCTGCATTTTTAGTTAATTTTTGGATAAAGCAGACACATTGTTATAACCATAAACAGAGTACTAAAGTGAAACGAAGAATGAATGAAAAATCCACACTTGATCCATTACAGCTCCAGATTACAACAAAAACATTTCAGTCACAGCAGTAGACAAAAACTATGTCATTTGCACAGTAGCGGAGACCTCACCTGCAGTGAAACACCACAAGCTTTCCGAGAGGTCACCCTAACTCAAAAAAAGAATGACATAGCGAGTTGTGACAAAGATGGTTGATCATGACTCCCTTCAAGCTTTAAGATAATGAAAACTTACTTTTTGTGTTTCGATCCCCTGTAAGTTTTATTGCTCCAATGATTTAGTACACTTGAATACATTACATTACTGTATGTGGTAATTGTACACTCAAAAATTAGATTAACAACCACAATAGAAATATGAAAGAATGGGGTTTAATATGGGCACATACCTTGAATGGATAAAATAACACTGTTTTCAATAAATGAGCGTTCATTCTGTGCACGGCATACATATTCTCCTTGATCTTCCACACGCACATGAGGAATAATAAGAACTCTATTGTAATTTAAAGTTATAGAACCTCGAGGTAAGCTTGCACCACGGCGTGTCCAATTATATGAAGGCACAGGGCTGTAAACATTACACCATTTTCAAACTTCAAACGATCAAAGTAAAAAAAAAATTGAAGCACTATAACGGTAAATAAAAATTTCAAGAAATGATAGTAGCAATTCCAAGGAAAACATACTATCCAAATGCTATACATTCCAGACGCACTTCCCTCCCAGCAACAGGTGCTTCAGGAAATGCTTTGGGGAAATTGTTGGGAAACTTCAATTGTTGATAATTAGCTAAAAATAAAGACAAAATTTCAGTTGTGCTAGTCTCTATGTTTTAGAGAATCAAACCCTCAGAGCTGATTAAAAAATTTATTAAATATCATTTTTACTATTGTTATGCAATGTACATAATATAGGTACTTACAGTTTGGATGTACTCTAAGTTCAAATATGGGTCCATTGCGACCTTTATCTGATACATTACTCTGCACATTACAGCTGTAATTTCCATAATCAATATTTTCAAGAGCAGAGAAATATAAGCCTCCATCATAAGATACAAAAACTCGTTTATCTTCTTCAACTAAGTTTGGGAATTTATCACGAGCCCAGTAATAATTTACAGCTGGAAAAACAAGAAAATTTTTATGAAGGAACCATCGAAACACTCAAACAGGACTGTTACTATAGAATAATTATCTATGTCTTACTAACATGGATAAAAAGTTGGTGGATCACAATAGAGAACTTTGCCCCAATTCTGATTGCCAGTCTCTGGTGATCTTTTGAGGTTGAACTCGGCAATATGTCCAAACTTCAAAGTAACACTCTCAGATCTGATAATTCCATACTTATTCTTAGCTTTACAGTGGTAGGTTCCCTTGTCACGTGTCTAATTTGAACAATTAAAAATAAAATAAATCAAAACAGTTCCATATAAAATTATCAAGAAAAGAAAACAATTATACAGGTGAAACTTACTCGATCTGGTTCATTAATAATCAGGACTCCACCGCTAACAGTATATCGTCTATCACTCAAAGGATCAATACGTGTAGAAACGAGACGATCATTATGATATTCTTCTTTAAACCATTCATAAGTAGGAGATGGATAGCCTCCAGCTAAACAGCTATATAGGAAACAAACTTTTAGGAATTCGTAAAATGATATATTTTAATTACCATATTTACCTAAATACAAGACTAGGTTTCTTCCTAAATATCTCATTTGAAAAATTTGGGGTCCTCTTATACTAGCAGATTAAGCCTTCTTGGCTAGGATTTATACTGTTACACTCCCTTTCCATGCCAAGAAAAAACTCAAAATGCTGACAAAACAATAAGTTATCTGTAACATAGCTATAACAATAAGCTATAAGTATCTGATAAAGCGTAAATGAAAGATGAATCCAAATTCAACACCAAAACGGAGAGGGGGGAAGGTTGGAGAACGAAGCAGTACAGGAGGACCAAACAGAAAAAAAACAATGATGCACGTGAACATGGTAGTGACAAAAACCACATTGAAGATGATTTTTAACTACAAGAAAACAGTGAATACTCGGGAAATACTAAGTTTTAACACACTCGTCAACCAGACAATTTTCTACACAATTTGCAGTTTGGATTAATTAGGAAAAATTGGTTAAAAATTTTAAAAAATTCAGGGGTCGTCTGATGTTTGGATAAATATAGCAATTACTATCGTAATTGAAGAGGAATCTACAAGATTCTGAAGAAAAATTAAATGATCCCCTTCAAGACTAACAATTTAAACACAATTTAAATCACTCACATATTAATAGTAATTTATTATAAAAGACAATAAAAAGGGTAATTATTTATGAAAGAAAGGTACCTTTCTCACAATGATGAATCTTTTTGTCATATGTACTATTTTATTTTAATATATTTTAGGTAAAAAACAAAATAAAAAAATAAAGAGTTTGGAGGAAAAAAAAAAGAGAGAGAGTTTAAAGTAAAGTTCTTAGATGAGATTTATCACATTTCCCTTATCACAACTAATATAACTAACATGTGTTTTGAGCCGTTTCTCCATATATTTAATTATTGCTGTATTTTCATTTAATGTGTTGTTTTAGAGACATTTTAAACTCATTATATAAAGTATTACTTGTTCACTTTACATTTGCAGATGGAGCACTGCGATCTGTTGACACAAGGTCACCGCCAACTGAATTATTATCACACTTCTAGAGCAGATACTGATTGATTAGATACGATATAGATGGTAGTGAGCGGAATACAGGACCCTCTCAGTGTAGAGTAGAGAAAGAACATAACTATTTTGTAGTAGATATGTGAAAAGGAAAAATAAAAAAGATATTCCATGAATTTTGTGAATCGCAAGTGATCAATGATATATTTTCTTGTACATTACCTTAATCACATTAGGGTGTGATTCCTAGCATTCAGTCAAAAAGGCATAGTCCGCCAGCTGTGTCAGCAGTACTTGTGCTGCTTTCAGAGCCAGCTGATTCCCTTGAGCCTTGAACTTTCACTCTCAGAATTATCACTATCTACACCCAAGTTTATTATTATATTTTCAACGGCTTCTCTCATTAAACCGTCTCAATGCCAATATTCCTCCATAATTTTTTTAACCTTGTCACTAACTTTTTTCCAGTCATCCTGTGTAATACTCCTTTTGCTACCTTTGCCAATTGTACAAGTAATGGAATACAAACACTGCTGCCAATGATACAGGCAATGCTTTGTTTAATTATATTCAGAATAAGTTCAATAGAATTAAAGACACAATGATATGGAGGTAGGTGTAGTACTGTAAATCCATGCTTGATTAATAATCTGTCTACTGTATATATTGGTTCCCGTTAGTGAAATCTCACTCATTTTAATAATTCATCTCTTCTTAGATCAGAATTAAAATGTATGTTGTGTGAATGGAGCCATGATTGGATTTCTTTTTTGCATGTTGATGAATTAGGAGCTTTATTTTCTTGTACGGTGTGGTATGATGTGTTATCCAAAACAATACTTCCATCTGGAATGTTTGGTATTAAATGCTCTGTTAACCTGCCGTTAACAGAGTTAATATCTGTTGTAATTTTCACTGTTTGCTTCATGGTGAAAGTCCCCAGAAGCCAATTCAGAGGGGCAAATTCGCTCTGCACCCACAATAAATTCCAACTCCCTGCCTGCATTGCACTTTGGCCAGGGCTCTAATTCTTTAGTACCCCAGGCAATTCAGTGTATTGCCAACACTTATTAAGAGGGTAGTTAGTATGCACCCAAGTTTCATCACTGTAAATCACTGGTTTTCAAGCACGCTTGTCATTTTCTCTCAGAGTTCTATGAAACACTGCACAGCGTTCAACAATGTCTCTTCTCTCCACTAAAACTGACTTTCTGTTTTTGCATTTTTTTAAATTAAATCTGGTTCCTTTAATATTCTCTTTTGTTGAGATATGTTGTTCTTTTTCCTGAGAATTTAATACCTGGGTCTTCTTTAACTGCAGTCTACAGTTTTTGAAGTGTCAGAATTTCCTGTTTAACCTCATAATATTCCAAAAATTTTCTTTTCACTAGACATTTACAGAAATCATCTAAAAATACTAGTTTCTTTCTCACTCTCTTTTTTCATGGAGTCACAGCTTTTTGACCACTCTGTTCTTCTTCTCACAAATCTTTAATTACAAGGTAAACTGTTCTTTAACTCTTTCCTATTAATGCTGCAGCTCTGCCCATAGATACTTCTAATGGTATTAATTTTTTCTTTTCCTCATGGCAATAGTGCACTACATTATTTATAATTAATTTACGGCCAGAATGCACTCTCCCATACTAAAGTGGATTTGATTTTTCCACAAATCTCACAGAAACGACAAATTATAACAACAAATTATAACGACGCACCAATAAATGATGAATTTGGTGTTGGATGTAACTTGTCAGAGGGTCACAAGAAGAAAAGGAGATGCGAGCGATCTTTTAGAATCGCAGCAGATCACTGCTTCTTTTAATGCCATCGATTCAGCGAACCTAAGTGCGTAATAGCACATATTTCTATGCCGTATAAACGCTGCACAAAGAGTCTATTTGAAAACTCCTCATGGCACGATGACAGTGGAAGGCACATCCTACTTTACCATTTTGGGAGGAACCATCAGTGTACATAAAGTTATAACGACGAGATACATGGATTTTGTCTCTTGAAATTCTGTCAAAGTATGAAAGCCATTGAGGTTTCAAAAGAAAAGAGCCATAACTTCGAGGTGTTAAGTTTCTTTGTTCTGGGGGGGTTATGTGGCGGGTTTCTTTCTCTTCTTTTCCCTTCTCTGTTGAAGCGTGATGCACAAGTTCATGTGGGGCTCCTCATTCCCTGCAGTCGTCTTGACTACTGCTAGAGTGTTGCATGTGTCTGGAGACCTTGGTGTTTTGAAACAGGCGACTTGGATCTAGAAATAGGGCCTATCGGCCTCAGTTTCCCAGCTCGGCCTCAGTTTGTGTATTTGTCAAAACAGTTTTCATTCCCTTCCTTGTTTCTTACGGGACAAGGTAACTGGTAGTTGCATCTCAGCTGATGTCTTCGAAAGAAAACCTGACAGGCACCATCGAGCACAAAGGTAACCTTCAGTGCCTGAGTTTTGCAATTTGACGTCTTCTGCTGCTGACCCACGGTGTCAGCGAAACTTCAAACAATATGTACAGGGTTACATGTTTGGTAACGACGTCGTGCCTCAGGAAAGGAAACTTTCTCTGAGACCTGGATCTTCTGGATCTCTCTTTCTTTCACGATGGGGGCACTGGTTCAAGTTCAATGGGTAATTTCCAGAACAGTTTACGCACCATGGATCTGTGGAGCAGTTCGAATCGTTACACGATTCTTTTCCACGGTGCATGCAGACTGTGGTACTCTTGCAACGGGGCTGCGAATGGTCAAATCTCTGGCATTAAAAGCAGCGCAGAGGATTTGGTATGTACTGCCTGACACGGAAATTGTAATAGCTACATCATATTTTCTCTGGCAGTGATGGACAATCGAAGGTCAGTATCAGTGTTGAGGTAGGGGGTGAATACCCCATTCACTCTCCACTGGATCCTGTAATGTCAGTCACACCTTCAGGTTGAAAGAAGGCTTCCAGGTCTTCTGTTTCTGATGCAAAGTCCTCATGATTCATCACACCCTTGCACAGGTGTGGGTGGGAGGACACATACACCTGGAGGCCAAATTTTTCTTTTAGATTTGAGATTTTCTTGATCTGCTTGTCAGTAAAGCATTCGAAAAGGATTGTGTGGTTTCTCTGGCAAACCACCACCTAAAACTTGCCAAATTTTTGTATTCCCCCAGCCAGTTTTACAGCACTTACACTCTTCACTGTTTCATCGTCATTGCTACACAACATGATGAGGAAACGGTTCTGTTGTTCTTTCCAACTCTTTTCAAGTAAAACTATGTAGATTGACTATTTCACCTATAAATCTCCTCTTCTTTACAGAGAGGGGGGGGAGAAGGGAGGTTTAGTATCAATGGAGAGGATATCCGATTCATCCCCGTGGTCAGTCTCCACCCATTTCAGAGTCCAACAAGGGGACACTCCATCGGAGTGCCAGGGTTGCCATGGGGATATAGTGGGGGATACCACAGTGCTGCCTGCCGTGGATCCTGGAGTTCAGTACAAGACAGCCTGCCTAGAAGAGTCCTTAGCCATAGAAGGGGTATACAATATATCCCTAGATACAAAGGAGAAAGTAGCAAGAAGGGAGTACTTGGGAAACAAACGGGCTCCTCCACCACTAGGACACACATTCCTCCCGACACTCACAATGCATGGCAAACACATGATTGGGCATTCAGCATAGGGGGGGGGGGGGAAATAGAAGGGGAAGGAGAAAAGAGTCAGAAGGGAGAAGAAAGATGATTGGAGAAAGAAAAAATACTTGAGAGCCCTCCCTGCATCCCTCCATCAGGATGTGGACTGACTCACCACGAGTTAAGGAACAAAAAAAATAGTGTTAGCTCACACATAAGTTATAACATTCTCATCCACAAGACAATTTTCTAGTCAATTAGACAATTTGCGATTTTATTTTTATCAAATAATAAGAATTAGTTGAAAATTTTAAAAATTCTCAGGAGGCCTCAACGAAATTAGAAGGGTTATCTCATGTTCAGAGTCAACTTACATTCGGGTAAATACGGTAACTAGAATTAAAATGAGATTCAGGCTCAGTTTCTATCTCATGTCTCCTTATCATTTAGTCCAGTACAATAATTATCACTATTACTCAATTCAAGATTGTCTATTTAACAGCTCTGGCTGACTTGAATTAGTGTAACAGTAACAAATTATGAAGATTAATTGAACTAGTGAATATAACCAGCACAAGATAATGGCACAGGACCATGGCTCAAGAAAGGATTCAAGTAATGGAATGGAGGAAGGGCTCCTGTGTAACCTGTAACTCCACATTCTCCTGTGTTCTAAAGTTGAATTTGAACTTACAATCAGTTACCCATATATATAGAAGTCAAATGAAGATAACAATCCCAGAAACAGAAAAATAGATTTACTTGGATTAAGTTGTTCTTCAATCCAACTTCTTAATCATATGAAGGTGAAAGGGTAAGCACCACCGAAAGCAGTCAAAGAGCATTTTGTTACATTTGGTTAGGTACAAGTAACATTATGTCATTAAACAGTTTCCTTAGCAATTACCTGGAGTATCCACGAGTATTTAAAAAAAGTATCACCTTCTGTCAATAAAGAGATACAATAAAACATTAAGCATTAAACATCAAGCATTAAGAGGAGAACCTTCTGAATATAATACATCTAATTAAACTTCATATCTTCACATATTTTTAGTTTTTTTTGATTAACTGAAAACTTGAAGAAAAGATAGAGGAAAGGGATAAAAAAGATTTTAAAGAAGAGGCAGGAATTTATGTTACCAATAAAAAAGTTTAAAATTGTGCAGTATGTGCTAAAAACCAGTAGTCATTACCTCAAAGAAACGTCATTTGCAATTTGACTTTTCGACAAATCATAAACAACATCACGAGGTTGTCGAATAAAAAATGGGCCACGTGGAATCCTCTCAGGATCATCAACATCAACTCCATAAGTGTATGTGCGATCATCCACAACCAGATAGTGCAACTTGGTCACCGGTGCCTCACAAATGAATAGCAAAGGCTCATTACCAGTCACATATTCAAAACCCCACTTCTTCAATTCAGAAGAAAAGCTGAAAATAAAAAACGGCCACTGATTCAAATGTGTTATTTCATCACTCCATAATAAGCATGTAAAAGCACACATTTGAATGTATGCTGTAATACTTATCAGATGCTAAATTTTAAACATGGTAAATCTCAAAGAAAAAAATGAAACATTAAACATTCAAAAATTGAGACACTTGCAATATTCTGAGAATGAAATTTGTAAGCAATATGATACATCAATATTTTGTTTAATAAACAAAAAGAATGTTTTGTATGTTAAGAATTCTGGTATTGTGTACACCTGATGAAATACTTATTCCTCCCCATGTTCTCAACATATTGATTACCTGTACACAAGGTAATCCTTGTTGTGTGTTGAATCTTGATGAGGCAAAAATGCAGCATCCATGTTAACAAGCTGTGAATTGTCACCATCATTAATCCAATAATCCAAGCTCTGCTGACGTGCACTAGTATACCATCGCCTATGCTGAGGATCTTGCCAAAGCAGTTGGTATACGATGAAACCATGTTCTTCCAAGCCATTCACACTCAGAAGATCGGAATCATATGCCTAAAATCACAGAGCAATATTAATTACCTATTCTCTGTTAGAGGAAAAAAAGAAAGAAAGAAAGGAAGAAAGAAAGAAGAGAAGAATTTTATTTTTATCATTATCATTATTTATATTATTATTATTATTATTATTATTATTATTATTATTATTATTATTATTATTATCGTTATCATTATCATCATTATCATTATTATCATTATCATTATTATCATTATCATTATTATTATTATTATTATTATTATTATTATTATTATTATTATTATTATTATTATTAACCCGCTTGAAGCAGTAAGAAGCAGGATAATGAAGCGAGCACTCTTCGAATATCGGCGCTGGGAGACTTATGGGAGAAACAACACTCACCCTGCACAAGGCTTGGAATACAGTGGTCGATGACAGCCCAAAAAGCGAGACAGACCTGAATCCACGCTGCTGTCTGCCCAACACAAGGAAGCAAGAAAGAAATTGAGAAGGGCGATTGACCAAAGCAAATCTCAGTGCAGGAAGGTCCTCGTCAGAGAAGTCGACAGTGACCCGAAAAACTCAAGAAGCGGACATCGGAGGGAAACCTTGACGCTGATTCCATGTGTCTCATTGTGGACACGTTGCTTCCCAGACACCCGCTTAGACCACCGGACAAACATGCAGATGATGGTACAGATATCCCGCCCTTCGCAGAACGAGAACTCAGAGAAGCAACCACCAGCCTCCAGATCAGGAAGGCCTCAGGGCCTGATGGCATACCAGCAGAAGTCCTGAAAACAGCGGCGCGAGAAAGCCCAAATCTCCTGCTTAACATGTATAAGACCTGCCTAAAAGGTGTGTGTCGTGTCGCGTGTGTGTGTGTTGTGTGTGTGTGTTGTGTGTGTGTGTGTTGTGTGTGTGTGTGTTGTGTGTGTGTGTGTTGTGTGTGTGTGTGTTGTGTGTGTGTGTGTTGTGTGTGTGTGTGTGTGTTGTGTGTGTGTGTGTGTGTGTGTTGTGTGTGTGTGTGTTGTGTGTGTGTGTTGTGTGTGTGTGTGGTGTGTGTGTGTGTGGTGTGTGTGTTGTGTGTGTGTGTTGTGTGTGTTGTGTGTGTGTGTTGTGTGTGTGTTGTGTGTGTGTGTTGTGTGTGTGTGTTGTGTGTGTGTGTTGTGTGTGTGTGTTGTGTGTGTGTGTTGTGTGTGTTGTGTGTGTGTGTGTTGTGTGTGTGTGTGTGTTGTGTGTGTGTGTGTGTTGTGAGTGTTGTGTGTGTATCGTGTGTGTGTGTGTGTATCGTGTGTGTGTGTGTGTGTATCGTGTGTGTGTGTGTGTATCGTGTCGTGTGTGTGTGTGTATCGTGTCGTGTGTGTGTGTGT